>JARBER010124814.1:0-11089 GCA_030265075.1 Balanus glandula
TGCGTGCGTGCGTGCGTGCGTGCGTGCGTGCGTGCGTGCGTGCTTGCGTGCGTGCGTGCGTGCGTGCGTGCGTGCGTACGTGCGTGCGTGCGTGCGTGCGTGCGTACGTACGTGCGTGCGTGCGTGCGTACGTGTGTGCGTGCGTACGTGCGTGCGTCCGTGCGTGCATATGCTAACAGGCAAGAACAAGGAAGGGGTTGGGCATGGCATATTAGTTTTAGGTAATTATATTTAAAGAAACTTTGGTGAGAATGCAATTTTGATAGCGAAAGATTTGTCAAAACGAGAAGAAATCAAGCGAAGGTGAGACAGTGAAAGTAAAGAAAATACCCATATAAAATACCCCTTGTATATTAATCAAGACGAGATCAAAGTTTCACAGCCCCCCCCCCCCCCCGCACACTTTTCATGACTTCCAGGTTCCTGCAGATGTAGATATTCTTCTGAATTTTACGCGAGTAAACTATTCATAAAGTGAAAAACCGTTTTATTTATAAATAAAACATACAGTTTGGTGAGTCAGAATCGGGAGGTGCAAACTTTATCGTATATAAATCCGATAGAAGTGAAATCGTAGCAAAAATTAATGAACTAAACTTATGTTAATTCGATATCCTAGAGTCACAATAGTGCCGTCCTTTTTTAGCCAAAGTTAAGTTTTTCACCAAAAATTAGAGTCAATCACATCCCCACTCGTTCGTTAGTCGATTCGCACCTATAATTATGCCTAAAACAGCAAAGCTACTATTCTGATGTTTTTCAGGGTTTGGTTTGGTTGTCGATATAGCCCCCTCGGACCTATTGACCATTGTGGAGCTATGATATGAAGAAGAATGGGTTATGTGAGTCGAAATGGAACGCCGACCGGGTGCTCAGCCATGGGCAGGCCCTTCCCCGCAGAACAAAGCTGCGAGCACGACCCGCTCCACGCAACCGGCCACCACAACCGAGGGACGGCTTGAGGGCGTCACTTAACCGGCGGCCAGCGACCACCAGACCCGAATTAACGTGGGCGTGACAGGATAGTGGACAGGCAATCGGGATAATTATAAGGGACTTGTTTTCAGGATTTGCTCTCGGTATAAATGTTTGATGGAAGACAATATTGACCTGCAAGTTACTGCGAAGCACATACTGCTGTTATTATGTCTATAGGTTGCTATCAATGCCTGTATTGCAGCGCTAGGTTTGGCACTGCAGCACTAGGCGTCATATTTTAAAAATATATTTGAGCTGGAATAGGAACTGCTTAGCTGTGCGGCACAGCATGCAGCATCTTTGAAAGACATGTATTAGCTCAAGCTGAAATAAACTGCCGAGCTCTGCGGCACAGCATGCATCAGGCGTTATATTTGAGAGACATCTATTGGCTGGATTAGGAACTGCTGAGCTGTGCGGCACAGCATGCTCAGGCGCTGAATTTGAGTGACATCTATTGGCTGGAATAGAAACTGCTGAGCTCTGCGGCACAGCATGCATCAGGCGCTGTATTTGAGAGACATCTATTGGCTGGAATATAAACTGCTGAGCTGTGCGGCACAGCATCTAGCAGACGTCATATTTGAGACATGTGGGTATTGCCTGGAATAGGAGCTTCTCAGCTCCAGGGACGTTGGAACCGTGGCGGCAATGGGGTCGACTCGGCCCCCACAACTTAAGACCTGCGAGGGTGACGCCTCCACAACTTTGGAGCATCGTGTCGGTTCTCCCCCGTCTTTTCTGCGATCTTTTAGCTCAGAGTTAGATTACTACGGAATGTGCGCAAGTTTTGCAGAACAAAGGTGCAGTTTTAGCAAAAAACACTAATTAAATGAAGTAACCTGTATTGAATTTGAAACTGTACTACATTCTCTTACTACTTATATAAGACAGAATATTAAATCAAAATTGTATTTTTTCCATATGTTGGTGCTTGGTAATTCAAATAAAACATTTGTATTTGATTGTTTTCTTCTGTTCGTTCATTGAAGAATGATCCGTATTGGAAGATGGATCCGTTTGGCTTTAAAATATATCACAATTTTTAATATTTTCAAAGATAGGTCATAGCTAAACAAGTTTTAAATATCACGTTATATCCGTATTGCTTTTGAACTATTGTTTTTTAGGCCAGTTCGCCCCCACAACTTGAAAGTAGTTCCAACGCCCCTGCTCAGCTCTGCAGCACAGCATGCAGCAGGTGTTATTTTTCAGAGACGTCTATTGGCTAGAATAGGAACTGCTGAGCTATGCGGCACAGCAGCCAGCAGGCGTTGTCTTTAATCTTTCGGCTGGAATGCGAAGCCGAACTCAGTCATCGTATTGTCCGGTTATGTTATGTTATTAGTTATGTTGAAAACATTATGTCATGAGTTGAGCACATGTGAACCTTGCAGTACCTACCTACCTACCGAGTAAGTTGATCCAGTTTATCACGTCGATCCAGGGCGTGTTCTTAGTCCCATCGCCATTCCTCACAACTCACACGTAGGCGCATTGCAGCTGATTGTTCTGTGTCGCCGTTTCAGCGGGCCCGCCCTGGCCGTCGGCAGTGGTGGCCGCTGGACTGGAAGGCGCCCTCTCCCACCCGGCACCCCTGCTGCTCCCCTCACTCTTCCTCGGCTGCTCTCTGCCGCTGCCGAGACTCGTGGGTCTGCCCGTCAGCGAGACGACTGCCTCGAGACTCGTCAGCCGAGCACCGACTCCTAGAGGACCGACTGGACCGGGCCCTGGACCGCACAGCCGGACACCGCCACGGAGAGGACTGACTGCACCGGCCCCTGGACCGCCCAGCCGAGCCCCGGCAGACAGAGGAGATACTACTGTCCCGTCCTGCAGTGTGGTGTCCTCACTGTCCGTCAGAGGAGCTGTCACTACCGCGTCGCTTACAGCCAGATACGACCCCGGCAAGCACCGGCCATGGCAGCTGATGGGGCAGGACATCATACTGGCGGAACGCTAGACTCTGTTGATGTTATAGGGCCTTGACTCTTTTGGTCTGAGTAATTCGTGTGGTGCTGTCAATGAATGCCATCTTGCATGCAGAGTTGATTGGTGAAGATAATATGTTTGCCCAGTGCAATACTTTGCCCAATACTCGTGGACAAGGGTCAAGTAGCCCTCTCTAGGCATGAGGCGCGAGCTCATGACCACCCAGTCGATCTCTTATTGCCAAAACTTCATGATGGACTTAGTTGCCTTAGGAACAGTGCTTCGCTGAAGTAAAATATGTTTTAAATTGTGAATCAGGCAAATGTACAAATCGTTCCACATTTGCGTGCATTAGATACACGCGATTGTTTCACGTTTGTGACCATCACAGTGCAGCGCAGTAGTACACGTGTCAGCTGTGTTAAATATGAACTGTGCGTGCCTCCCAGCGAGTTTCCTAAATGCACCGAGTGAAGACTCGGCACAGCCTTCAATCGTAACTGATTGCCGTAGTTATTAATAAGTTCGTGATCGCTTGCCATCTGTTCGACCATTTTTAGGTATATCCACCTTCAATTACATTGGGCCCTGGGCTTCTTAAGTAGAGGAGTTCTATAGCTACCCCCCGATAGTGTCTTATACGGTGGACTCGTGCACTATACTTCTCCCTAATAATTGTGTTACCAAATTGACATTGACAACAATGAATTTTTAGCACCAATGACATACAACACGAGCATCATAGCTTTTACCAGATAACTGATAACAAACCCATAATAGCGTTTCAACGGAGCATGAAACTGAGTCAACGTAACAGTCCACTAGCTGCCTGTCCACTAGCGCCTCGCCCAACTCGCTTGTATCGTGAAGCGAACCGCTACCCCGCTTCCGCTACGCTATTTTGTCTGTTTCTCTCATCTCCAGAACATATGATTCACTGATGCCGTTCTCCCGATTCCGTTCTCGTAATGGGTTTCAGAGCTTATAACCGTGGGAAAACACAACTGGACGTGGTACTTGACTGACGCCGCTAATATGCCGAACGACCGCGGATTTGCATTTAGCGTCGACAGCGAATCACGAGAGACCTGCACTAATATATAAACTGCCCCATTAATCAATTTAATGGAGAGTAGGTATATCAACGAAAAAAAAAACATCGGGACTTTTGACAATTCATGACACTCAATACCTGCTCTCAAAGCCCTTCTTGCATCGGACAAACACTCATAGATAACAGCAGTACTTGTTATCTATGACACAATATTTAACAACAATACTGAATATCAGTCATAGGGACACGCCAGCCAGCATAACTTCGATAGTGGTTTGCATGTTCTACGTCCCGAACTTCAGGAAGCTTCTGGTGTTTTGACAAAATCATGTTAATCAACACCATCAGCGACACAACAACAAACACTGAGAGAGACAGAGAAGAGAGACCTTCTTGAGCAGACATAACTGATCCATTCGTCTCAATAAACCAACGTCTGTCCCAAATCCAACCAACCCACCACGTACTATTGTCACAGACAACACACCATCAGCATCAGCTGTATAGCGGCCCGCTGTATTCGTGTCAGATAATTCAACAATAGTTCAGTAGCGCACCACCGTTTGACCAGCCTCACATATTAACACACCGCTTCGGTCGGCCATCGTCAGCATAGGGACGGCCAGCACGGCAAGGAGCACCCGGCACTGTCACACCAGTGGGACAACATACCCGGGCCGCACCACCACACCAGCCACTGCACTTCAGATCAGGAGCCAGGGAGCAGGCTGGCAAGCACACCCGAGCACCAGCAGTCTTCGAACACGGTCAGATCGCCTCCGATCCAACACAGCCACGCAGTCGCACCTCAGTTATTACAGTCCTGCACCCCGACACGACAGCTACCCGAAACTAAGCAGTACACAACCCAAATAGAAGCTCGGGGTGAACGTAACAGCTCCGTCACGACGGTTAGGAACGCCCGGCCGGGAGCCGGCGGCATCGGATATCACAAGCGGCGGAGGGGGGAGGGGGGGGGAGGGGGCACCGGCCGACACCGGCGTAAGGTCACCGTTAACAGGGCACCGAGGAATCGCCGGCGTGACAGACACCCTTCTCACACAACAGGAGACCCACCCGCAGGAGTCTCAGACCTCATCTCAGCTGTGCGCCAGCCAAGGAACCTCATTTCCCCGCGTGAAGGCTACGGGACCTCACATCTCCCGCGTGACCACACCACCCAACACCCTCGTGTGACCGTCACAATGGTCACATGACCTGACTGGGACCTCATATCCAGCATACGACCCGCTGAGCTCCGGCACCGGCCAGCCGAGCGGTCCGGCAGAGCGGCCTCAGATGGCCTTCAGCTGGGCCTTCAGCTGGGCCTTCAGCTGGGCCTTCAGCTGGGCCTCAGCTGGGCCTTCAGCTGAGCCTTCAGCTGGGCCTCAGCTGGGTCTCCGCACAGACTCAGATTGCCTTCAGCTGGGCCTGGCAGTTCGGCCTCAGATGGCCTTCAGCTGGGTGTCCCGGGTGTCGCGGCCGGCGTCCACGCGGTCCACGTGGCCGAGCGGGCCGTGCAGCTCTATGAACGCCTCGAGGTCGCGCGGCACGCAGCCGCTGTACGGGATCCGGTGGCGCACCACCACGCGCGCCGCCAGACACATCAGCGACAGCTTCGACTGGGTGCGCAGGATGATCTCAGCGACACCTGTCGGACAGAAGGAGAGACTGAAGTTACACGCCGCCGCCGCACACAAGGCACAAAGGAATGTGCATCACAAAATTGAAGTAAATGTTGCTGTTAAATACAGTGCATAAACATAGAAACAAGCCACCACCCATCCCTAACCCCATTAAGCCCCTCCTACCAGCCCCGTAGCCCCGCCCACCAGCCGGTGTAGCCCTGCCCAACAACCCCGTAGCCCCACCTATCAGCCTCCGTAATCCCGCCCACTACCCCTCATAGCCCCGCCTACCAGCCGCCATAGCGCCGGCCACGGCCCTGCATATAGTCCCCAGAGCCCACCAGCCCTGCTCGATCCGCACACAACGCCATATATGGCCCACAGAGCCCAGCAGGCCTGCTAGCGCCGGCCACATCCCCATACAGGGACCCCAGAGCCCCAGCAGGCCTGCCACCGCCTATCGCCAGCCACTGACCGGTGGTGGCCGACTCGAACGGCGTGCGTCCGGAGAGGTTGCAGGCGTCGATGTGCGCCCCGGCCTCCACCAGCGCCACGATGATGCTGTGCAGCGTCAGGAAGTCGCTGATGGGCTTCTGGTAGCCGACGATCAGGTGCAGCGGCGTGTTGCCGTCGGCGTCGCGGCAGTTGACGTCGGCACCGCAGCGGATCAGCAGGCGCGCCGTGGCAGCGCACGGGAACCTGGCGAGACGGGAGGGGCGGGGAGGTCACGGTGAGGGGCGGGGCGGTCACGGTGAGGGGCGGGGTGCTTAAGATCGGGTCAGACGGGCTGAACAGCAGGGTGGTTAAAGTCGGGACACTATGGCAGCTAGGTACAGAGCAGCGGCACAACAGCAGCCTGCGGCGATACAGCCTCCGGTTAGGAGCACCACGAACATACACCGCTAGGTCGCTCGGAGGGACACATACACGGGCACCGCCGGCGTCAGCATCGCTCCGAGCGACCGCACAGCAACAGTGAGAGACGGCCCGCCCGCCCGGCCGCCGTGGCGGCGGGACCTACTTGCAGATGTTGCTGGTGTGGAAGTCGTCGACGGGCGTGTCGGCGAAGGTGACCATGTGCAGCAGACTGCGGCCACGCCGCGTCAACTGGCCCATCTGACACAGCCTGCGGCACAGAGCGAGCTCAGGTCAGCTAAGGTCAGGTCAGATCTGAGGTCAGCTAAGGTCAGGTCAGGGCCGAGGTCAGGGGACGGCTCAGCAGCCGTCGGTGGCGGAGTCTGCCACGGTTTAGCTGAGGTTGTCAGGGTCAGGTCAGGTCGGCTCAGGTGACAGATAAACTTCAGCCGTGCTCTTTGCGTGAGGATCTATGCATGGAGCCCCAGGCGATGGGGCTCTGCTGCTGACGTCACGATGACGTATGCTGTGCTCCGTGGTTACAGTGTAGCCACACTGCATACATAATTATGACGTCAGCAGCAGCTCCCGTCCATAACCCGACCTTCCATACATATCTATCCGGGATCCTCAATAATCAGGCAACAGACACGGTCATAGTCCGAGGTGTGACATCAAAACACTGTTCGGCTGTCTCAGAGACGACCGAGTCGCACACCGCAGAGCGCTGGACGATTTAACGCACTATGTCACGGTCAGTGTCTTCTTTATCAGTTGTCCGGCGGCGCTCGGTTGTTCGCCGAAGGCCCGGCTCCCCGAAGGAGACCGGTCGCTCACACAAAGGAGAACACCGCTTACGGGTCGTCCTGGATGATAGATAAGAATGGGATTGGACACAGGATCAGGGTAGTTGATAAGGTAGTGTTCGGTAAGTGTCTCGTGTGTCTCGTCACGTCATTGACTGAGAGCTATAGCCTACCTGTACCCTAACCTGACTGACCTGTAGCCGGCGCGACACACGTCCAGCTCCTGCGCCGCGCTGGCCGACGGCAGCAGCCGGTTGGCGATCATCAGCATGTACAGCGCCGTGGTCATGTTGCTCTCCAGGTCCTCCTGGAAGACGGGGAACAAACACCGCACATTGACAACAGTCCACTGTCAGGTAAAAGTCTAATGTGACATAACAGTCGTCAGGTGTAACAGGTTACTGTCGAAGTTAAGTATGAGTTCTGAAGAAAACTGAGTACTAGTAACATTATGTTGAACGATGCGCCAGCGGTCCAGCATCGCAGGAGTCACTAGCGTGCGTGAGATCTCGGGAACAGCTCCGGGACACCTGCAGAGACGTGAGAGCACGCCACTCACCTGCAGTGAGGGCGGGTCGTCCTTGGGGCCGGGACTGGCGATCTTGCTCAGGTTGATCTCGATCTCCTTCGCGCAGGCGGCCAGCACCTGGACCAGGCAGCTGAACGAGAACGATACGCCCACGAACACCATCTGGGAGAACACCTGCAACACGAGCATCCCAGTCTGAGATACCGCCCGTACTGCCAGCAACGCAGTCAAGCTCAGCGTTCGTATTTTGTTTTTTACCAGAAATGAGCTGGTTTTGGGGCTTCCAAACCAATATAAATACTGCCTTGGAGGTCGGCATGAGGTGACGTTTACCATATCACCAATCACAACGAAACTGAACGATCCAATCACCTCACCGAGAATATCACGAAGGTCAATGAAAATCGAGCAGCTGCCACTTTTGAGAGCACACAAGCACACGCGATGCACCAGTGTAACACAGCTATATCCGCCATAAGCTCGCAAGGCACACATCTAGCCGGACATGACGGTCACTATACTGTCCAATCCGCGCCTGTCCGCAGCGTACCTGGGCGAATCGCAGCAGGTCCTTCGTGGCCGGCACCCGCGTGGCCTGCTTCAGCGTCAGCGCGCGCTGCCACAGCTCCAGGCAGCGGTCGAAGCGGGCGCTGTCGGCGAACACCGCGCCGCGGTAGATGATGGAGTGCGGGATCTCCGGGTTGTCGGCGCCCAGCACACGCTCGCGGATCACCAGACTCTCCATGTGTAGCAGATCAGGCTGGCCGCGCGCCGCCTCCAGCTCCGCCAGAGTCTCGCACTCGCGGTGGTTCTGGTACGCCTCCACAGGCGCGGTCAGCCGCTTCGGAATGCCGTGCGCTTCGCGCAGCAGCATCGCCTCGCGAAGCAGCGCGTACGACCGCTCCAGGCTGTAGTTGTCCTTGTCGTTGGCGAAGGTGGCGCCCATCAGCTCTAGGACGTCGATGCGCTGGGCGACGGTGAGCGGACAGAGGTCGAGCAGGAGTCGGACGGCCGCCTCCTGGGTGCGCTCGGCCGCGGCCAGAGGCGGCGTCAGGCCCAGCTCGTTAGGGAGCAGCGTGGCGCCGCGCGCCAGCAGCAGCCGCACGATCGAGACGTGGCCGCTCTCGGCGGCGAAATGGAGCGCCGTGGCGCCACAGTTGGTCCGACGGTCCACCTCGGCGCCGCGCGACAGCAGAAACTCCACGATGTCGTCGTGGCCCTTGAAGGCTGAGATCATCTGCGGAGCGGCCAGACGGACAGGATGAACGTCAAATGCATCACTATTTCAGCTGGGTACAACTACATGTACACTTGTTCAATTGACGAAAATGTTCACGAACATCATACGCGTCACCTGGAGCCTTGTGCAGTCACCCCCTCGTTTCAACTATGTCAGGCGAGTGAGCAGCAGCGTGAGTCCAATCTCCTCGCTCCCCCGATCACACTTGTCCCAAGTATCCCCTCTCCCGTTTGCCCTCGCCCCTGATCACACTCGTCCCAAGTACCGTCCCCCCCCGCCCCCTCCCTACTGTTCATCACTGCCGGCCATGCCCCTCCCCGTCCCACACTCACCAGGCAGGTGTTGTTGTATTTGTTGGCCTGGTGGATATCGGCGCCGTGCTCCACCAGGTACTGCACGATGTCCAGCCGGCCGTCGAAGCAGGCCGCGCGCAGAGGGGTGGAGAGGGTCGCCGTCGGGTGGTTCACGTCCGCTCCGTCCGCCACCAGGGTCTGAACCACGGCGAAATGACCCGCACCTGGCACCGCGCGGGGTAGGGGTCACAGAGGTCACACGGGGCTGACACCGCGCGGGGCAGGGGTCATATGAAGATGGTACAGCGCGGGGCAGTTTGGTCTAACGAAGGGGTGGTCACGCCTATCAGGATATGAGTTAAACAATGCAGACGTATCCTCTTTGATCACCAGTGTAGCTAACCCATTACTATGTATGATGATTTGTGCCGAAGGGCGCCTCAACAATTGAAGTTAAATGGCGCCCATTAACCCATAACTACACCAACGTGATCACAAGGAATATAGAAGACAAATTAAAGCTCGCCTCGCCAGCTGTCTCAGCCGGTGAGAAAGCGGATGTTTTCTTTTTCACCAATATTTTGCCTTTAAGTTACATGCAACAGCGCAACGCCCGATCGAGTGCCCTGAACACGCTGCACGGCTATCACACAGGAGACATTTAGCGGCCAGCACTGAAAACACGGCTTACCCACACTGCACGGATCCATACATCCTCCCCCTCCGGCTGACCCCCGCCCGGACTCACCTGCCGCGCACCAGAGCGGGCTGGCGCCGTCGATCGTGAAGTCGTCGAACTTGACGCGCCCCTCCTGCTCGACGTCACAGCTGAACTTCTGCAGCAGCATCTTGACCGTCTTGTTGTGACCGTTCCTGGCGGCGATGAGGAGGGCGGCACAGCGCTGGTCGCCGTCCTCCACGGTCTGACTGAGCGCGCGCTGCACCGCCTCGGCCGGCTTGTCGGCCAGCAGCGCGTACAGCGTGATGGTCAGCCCGTCGCGCGCCGCCAGGAACACGCGGTACGTCAGCGACGAGGGCGGCGCCGCCTCCATCGCATCGCACGCGGAGGGCAGACGCTCGCAGGCGGACGACCTCCCGGCAGCTGCAGACAGCAGGGGGAGGATGGGGTTAACGGAGAGTTTGGCCGAGAGGAAGAGAAACAATGTGCTGTGTATAGGCAGCGAGGACTGCGGTGTATGTGTGCCTGCTGTAATTCTGCACCCACCAGAGTGACCATATAACACTACCATGTTATTTCCTACATCAACATGGCATCAGCGTCGAAATTCTTCACATGACAATATATATTCTAGTGCCAGTATTCCCTAGAAAAGCAATGCACCATGTCGAAACTCGGGATCTGATGGTTCTTTACACACAAGGTCTTTTTAAAATAATGAAGAGTGCAATATCTACAGGCGGTCAATAATTATTTAACACAAATGAACGCATTTTCAGAAACATTATTGCGTTAACCACTGCACTTCAGCACTACACTACGCAACAATTCAAAGCCACACGATAAGTACAAATTGATCAAATATGGACATCGGAATAGACATACCCCAAATTCAGTTCAATAACTTCACCCCAAACCCAAAACAAAACTAAAAACGAAGCTCAACATGACACACGTATAACAAATTAGAAACAAAGCTTAACATGACAGTAATTTTTCATAACTTGAGCTGCATTCACGTGGAAAAGGCACTTCCATTTCAGAGCGTTGTCACACAATTTGGAGTTGTGGGGACAGCCCGTTGGCTGCTCTTCA
>JARBER010124925.1:0-11087 GCA_030265075.1 Balanus glandula
CTTAAGTTTTCACGGAACAAAACTTCCCAGTTCAGAAAAACGGTGAAACAGGCCACTTTTCTGGCACTGTGTAGCCGTGTCCCCTCTCACCCCTCCCTCCCCTGATCCACAGGACGGTAACGCTAATATGCTGGCTCTGGACATCTCGCCCCCCCCCCCCGCCTCCCTGCAGCCGTGTCCCCCTCTCACCTCTCCCTCCCCTGATCCACAGGACGGTAACGCCAACATGCTGGCGCTGGACCGCTCAGCCCCCGCCTCCCTGAAGGGCCCTTCTGAGAAGCGGCAGCAGACTGATGACCAGATCACGGACCTGCTGCTGAACTTCAGCATTCTCGGTACGTCACTCGTCGACAGAGTTCGCCGTCAGCGCTCACAGACAGACCGATAAACGTAGCTGGTGCATACGGTCTTACAGCTGCACGATGTGTGCGTACGCGGGGGGGGGGGGGTATAACGTGGTTAGAGGACAGACTGGTGCACCTGGCAGGTATCTCCGTGCTGTGTCTGCTCAGTACCTTGTACGGAACACAGCCACAACATCCGCTTCGGTCGGACTCATATCCCGCTGTTTAAAATCGTTTTATAACTCAAAGTCAGTGAATTCCTGATCGTGGCGTCACAAAGCTCGAATGATCATCAATGATTACAACAATTACATCAGGATATTGTACGTGTGTGTATGTGTTTACAGAGCTGTGTGTGGACGTGTACCGGCGGGAGTCGGCGGAGAATCAGAGTATGGCCGATGAGATGATCTCGCTGATGATCGGCGGCGTCGGCTGTACGGTGGCGGTGCGCAGCCACACCCTCGAAGTCACCTCCACGCTGGCCGGGGTCACGCTCAAGGTCAGCCCCGTCCGACGGACCGCCGCGGGGACGATCTGGGTGTGTCGGCGGCGGCGGCTGTAAGGTGTCGCTGCGGTCTGCCGCCGCGGCTACAGAGTACACGTCGGCGCGGCCGGGAAGTACGGACAGTTATGTTGTCTCTCTTAATCGATGAGCCATCAGATGTTGTTGGCATCAAATGTTCGTCGTGCAAGTTGCTCGTACAGCAGTTTTCCGAGTTGAGTTGAGCCATGGCCGATTTACAGTTCGGTGTCGGATTGTGTGTGCCCCTGATGGTTGTGTTGACGTGTGTGCCCCTGATGGCCGTGTTGACGCTGTGTGTGCTCCGGCCCCTGATGGTCGTGTTGACATTGTGTGTGCTCCGCTCTGCTGGACAGACTTTGTGTGCCCCTGATGGCCGTGTTGACACTGTGTGTGCTCCGCTCTGCCGGGCAGAGTCACGAGTTCCAGGACCCGGACGGCGGCCAGCTGTACCTGGTCAGCACACCGATGACCCAGGGCCGCTCCGAGCCGCTGCTCAGCTGTAAATACACCAAGGTAGGAGGTGGTGCCGCCCAGCTGCTACTCTGCAGACGGTGGTGGTATGTGTCAGTATGCTGCAGTGTCGGCTTGGTCAGATCTGTCACGCAGCTGACAGGTTAAGGCACAAACAGAGGAGAACACGTCTCGACGAAAGCTGGACTCTTTGTTTCGGAAACTCTTCAAGGCATGCTACCTAACAGTACTCACCACGACATGCATTAATTTGCAATATGCATAAATTGGCAGCAGTCTGTACCGTTCAGACAAGCGTGCGTTAATCCAATTTCCCTGTGTCTAACTGCCTGTCTGTGACAGGTGGACCGCGGCTGGGACAAGTTCCGCTCCGAGTTCGGCGGCGTGGCGCAGCTGGTGGAGCTGAGCTTCAGCGAGCTGACGGTGCAGCTGCACCAGGCGGCGCTCTGCTCGCTGATGGCCTTCGGAGACGCGCTCTCCCGGCAGCTGAGCAGTCTGGCGGCCGACCAGCCGGCGGCGGCGGCGGTCACGGCAGCGGCGGCTCCAGAGAAACGAGCCGGTCAGTCAGGCGCTCCGTCCCCCGGCTCTGTGGGTCAGTCAGGCACCCCTCCCCCGGCTCTCTGGGGTTATGGTGGTATAGCGGAATAGCACATCGCAACTGTAAAATCAGGGATCTGCTCTGTTGTTATTGGTATCCAATTATTTGGTAATGCTTGTCAAGAACGTTTGCAGATTATCACCAAGCCGACGGATGCCAGTGAATGGGTTGTAACAACAGTATCCAGTGCAGTGTCGCGGGTTCAGATCAGACGACTATGCTGGGCGGGTGTGATGTTGGGTATCTCCCCGACTGTGTCACTGTCCACCGTGTCTCCTCCGACAGCGGCGCGCCGCCACCCCGTCTGTGTCTGACTGTCCACCGTGTCTCCTCCGACAGCGGCGCGCCGCCACCCCGTCTGTGTCTGACTGTCTGCCGTGTCTCCTCCGACAGCGGCGCGCCGCCACCCCGGCTCGGGCGCGGCCGGCGGTGACGTGATCGACGTCCGCCTGGACGCCTCGTTCAGTGACTTCCGCGTGCAGCTGTCGTCCAGCCGCGTCTGGGTGGCCGGCCTGGACATGGCCAACCTGCAGCTGGGCGCCGAGCTGCGTCCGGGCCGCACCCAGCTGACGGCCAGTCTCAGTCAGTTCTCCGTCACGGACCTGACGCCGGACATCCTCCGGGACAAGGTGGGCAGACTGGGAGGACCGCACCTGGTACAGGCGACACAAGGTGGGCAGGACAGGAGGACCGCTCCTGGTACAGGCGAGACAAGGTGGGCAGGACAGGAGGACCGCTCCTTTCAGAGGGTACAGGCGACACAAGGTGGGCAGGCTGGCGGTGTGACAGGGGACATCAGACGCGATACGATGGTGGCTGCGGCGCTGTGACAGGGGTATGGTAGCGGAGGACCTCACCGGTCAGCTGAGGCTACGTACGATCCATTTCGCTAGCGCTGTCCGTTTTTTTCACTCTGTGCTGTCCTTTATCCATGAGGATAACACGGAGAGGGAGAAGGGTCGGTGGATGTGATGATTTGCCGACCTCGGGTGCTCAGGAGGACCTCGGTTGACCCCTGGCGCTAAGTCCGACCTCTGAGTACGATCTGACCTCCGCTGACCGCAGATGCTGAGTATGACCTCCGACCTCCGCTGACCTCAGGTGCTGAGTATGACCTTTGACCTCTGTCCTCCGCTGACATCAGGTGCTGATTACGACCTCTGACCTCTGACCTCCGCTGACCTCCGCTGACCTCAGGTGCTGAGTATGACCTGTGACCTCCGCTGACCTTAGGTGCTGAGTATGACCTCTGACCTCCGCTGACCGCAGGTGCTGAGTATGACCTCTGACCTCCGCTGACCTCAGGTGCTGAGTATGACCTCTGACCTCCGCTGACCTCAGGTGCTGAGTATGACCTCTGACGAGGTGTTCCGGGCCGAGCTGCACCTGTACGACCGGCCGGCGGAGCCCATCCCGGCCTCGTTTGTCGACCTGGAGCTGGCGGCGCAGCTGGGTGGCGCGCGCCTGCTCTTCACAAACCGCTTCGTCACCGACGTGCTGGTGCGTCAGACCATGCCGGCTCTCTCAGTGCCGGGCATCGGTCGCCATGAGAATGGCATACCAATGGTCACGGCTTGTGTACACGTACAGTGTATCAGTACAGTGTGTGTTGGGATGTACGACATGGGTCTGTATTCAGTACAGCGGTTGTTCTGTGCTGTTTTTCATATCGTGACTTTAATGGTCTCCGTCATGGTGTGAGAAGTATTGCCACGTCACTATGTATATCTGTGACAGTATCTGTGGCAGCGTATCTGTGGCAGTGTATATGTGGCAGTGTATCTGCGGCAGTGTATCTGCGGCAGTGTATCTGACCGCCGTTTCGTCGGGCCGTTGGCAGGCGTTCCTGCAGCCGTTTTCGGCCACCCAGGCGGCGCTGGCCGAGGCCTCTCAGACCGCCGCAGAGGCCGCGCAGCTCGCCATGCAGAACGCCTACGCGCAGGCCTTCAAGGCCAAGCTGGACATCACCATGAAGGTAGGTGGCGCCATCGGGCTACCACGCTGATGCCATCGATCTTGGCAGTTACCCCGCTTAGAAAGAAGAGTCGACGATTTTCATGTTCACAGATTTTGTCTTCAAAGTGGTGTTCTCTTTTTAGACGGTCACATGGAAATGTGTGTTACAGAGTAGCTGCGTATCATTTATCAGTCACAAGTCTAACCGCAGAATCACAGTGTCATTACGCTCCGGTCGCTCCGTGTAGAGACTGGATCTGTCTGCTGCGTGCCGGATCGCTGGACCTGTCTGCTGCGTGTCGGATCGCTAAGCTCGCGGTCCGCCTGTGACTGTCTGAGGTGACTGAGAGGCTCGTACGCGGCAGGCGCCGGTCATCGTAGTGCCGCAGAACTCCAGCTCCGACTGGGCGCTGGTGGCCGACCTGGGCAACCTCAGCGTCAAAAACTCCCTGGAGATGCCCGGATCGAAGAGCGCTCACGGCGCCCCGGCCGTGCTGGACGTGATGACCCTGAAGCTGGACAACCTGCAGTTCTCCAGGTGAGCGGGCTGAACGTGATGATACTTAGCTGGACAACCTGCAGTTCTCCAGGTGAGCGGGCTGGACGTGATGATACTAAGTGGGACAACCTGCAGTTCTCCAGGTGAGCGGGCTGGACGTGATGATACTAAGCTGGACAACCTGCAGTTCTCCAGGTGAGCGGGCTGGACGTGATGATACTACTATGAATTTCAGAACCCGTGATACCTCGTTTTGCGGCGATAACTTTTTAAGAAATTGTCAGATCTGTATCAAATTTTAGCACAGTCTATTTCAGCCCAGGCGTCGATTTCTGTCAATAAAGTCTGTTAAAAATATAAATTTAGAGTACTTTCGTTGACTCGTAACGTTAAGATCTGATCAGTAAATTCATTCCTATAGTAGCGTGCCGTAGGTTGTGGCCTCAACAGCACGTGACGATTAAGCTCCGCCCACTGCGGGCGGGACGGCGGCCTTGACCGGTCAGTTGGACGCTTAAAGCGGGCGCGGCGGCATGTGGGCCGCCTGCCTCAGACTACCCGCAACTGAACGTTATCGAACGATTGGAGGGCGTCATGACCCATGATACGTCACACTAGTCTGAGGCGATTCAGCCGCACGGACCTGCAGCCCGGCCGAGGCGAGGCGCCACGCTGTGCCACGTGCCAGTTCTGGGTAGCTGCAGTCCGCCGAACCAGAACGTTCGAGTCACAGTACTTATCCGACTACTGACCATATCCCACTAAGGCAAAACATAGGCCGTCATAATCAACGTTGGCGACTCTGATGACGGGTACTTTGGCCTGTTTATGAATTTGATGACGATGCAGATGCGATCAGTGACTGAAATACCTTCACAACGGGCGAATGATTATAGCTCTGTTTCTGTCTTACTTCTTTTTCCTAAGTAACAGTTAATAAATAATCATATTATATTAATGACTGATTCGTTTTTTGTTTGTTGAAGTACATAGGTAGATTACAGGTCATCTTAGTACTAAATAAAAGACAAGTATGCCACTAAAAATAATGATTTAGGTAAAAATGACCAGGCGAACAAATCAGTGAAAAATACAGCAAAAAAAAACTCTTGTGTAGCTAAAATTAAAGACAAGGCTTCAAGCCTCTCATTAACGCAGCTTCCATCCTCGCTGCGACCGCCACGCGCGCCCGAGACAACTTGACTGGCACCGCGCAGAGCCGACCGGGTCACAGCCGGTGGGCGGAGTCAGACTGGGGCAGGCCGAACGTGGTTGGCTAGCCCTCCTATCCAGTGAGGAGGTCAGTAGGTGAAGCATCTATGCAGGTGGTAAACCGTGTTACTATTACGATTCAATGACAAGCACCCAAAATTTCAATTTTTTGTTAACAGAATAAGTTGACGAAATCGGCGAATGGACTGAAATAGGCTGTGCGAAAATTTGATTCAGCTTTGACAATTTCTTAAGAAGTTATCGCCGAAAAACGAGGTCTCACGGGTTCTGAAATCCATTGTAAGTTTGCTCAAGTGCTTGAAAAGAACAGCTTTCGTTCACGAAGGATATGGAAAGTTATATGTCCAGGTATTGCAGGCCGTTTTAATGTGCTAAATTTGTCAGCAAAGAAACCATTTCTATTGACGATTAAAATGCAAGCTTCAGTAACAGAGGCTAGCCTGAATACGTGAGAACGGAACGGTAGTTCAGGAATGCCATGGCAACAGCACCGATAAAAAGCACTTCCTTAATAGAAATGGCTGGTGGCAACAGCGTTCGCCAATCCTAGCTGTCCGCAGTGGCCTGTGAGACGACCGGGTGCACTCTGTCCGTATTGTGGGAAAGGGGAAATGTGTAAAAAAAAATGGTAAAGTAGGTACAATCAGCTTAAAAACCGGCAGCAGGTCACCTGCCACTGCAATGTATCCGTTCACTACACGCTACTATTATAGCCTCCACCGAATCTGACAGATTATCACCCCTCTAGACTTTGATCAGTAAAGAAAAGCTATATAGTGTTTGGGGAAATCAGCGTCCCGTCTTCAGATTGCGCAATGCGCATCATTGGGTGATGGTGGTTATCTGTTTTGTCAATAGATGGCAGCACAGTGCCTACCTGCAAGGTAGGCTGTACCGGAGTTCCAGTATGTATTGCGGAACAGCATTATAAAACTGCCTTCCGTTACCCGCAGTGAAGCGACTCCATAATGTGATGACTCGTAATATTGTCATGGTGTTATCGTAACCACAGGCGCAGTTTCCTATTTAAATAGTGGAACACCAACGTTGAGTTTGTCCCCACCAAGTTTGTGTTTTATCCCACCACTTTTGATCAACTTGCATTTTCATGCGGTCTTCACATTCTGTCCTACCAAGCCGCAACCTTTACGAGATGCTATGTCACTGCGTAATCACTGGCCACTGGCCGTTGGCGGCGACTAGTGTCACCCGGAATGGCCGGGTGACCCCAGTCCGACAGATCCCCGGGGTGCGCTGCCGGCCGCTGTCGGGGTTAGCGTCCTTACTCCGCAGCGCTGAGTGGCCGCTAGATTTAACTCCTGCCTCGCTAGCCTCACTAGTCGACTAGTGTGCAGTGTGGTACGGCCGCCTGCCTAGTAACGGAGGGTGATCTAGCAGCCGATGTTAGCCGAGAGTGACGATAGCGCTTTTTTCTTAATTTCCTTCCATCGGAAGTCGAACTGACTCGCAGTGGTAATAATGATATGGGTGGCAGATAGAGCTCTTCATGGAATGGAATTTGCATAGGGAAATGTAAATGGAATGTAAATGGGATAGAAATGGGAGACACTTTGGGGAATTCATGTAAATGGAATGGATTTGATTTGGATTGGAATGAGACTGACAATGTCATTTTTAGCACTAAAAACAGTAACGTTGCTGAATTTTGTGGAAATGGGATGGATATGTGAGCCCAATTAAAAATGGATATGAAACGGAACGGATTTGGATCCATGGCTGAATGGGATAGAATGGAATGGGAGCTGAAAACATGTCCCATGATGGGCTCTAGTGGCATATCTGCTCTCTTGTTAAAACGTTTACTTAGGGGGACAGAATGCTTATTGAAGCAAATCACCAAACATGGCTGGTTTGTGTCATATTTAGCAACAAAATATACTTATAACGATCTATGTATTGCTGCCTGTTTATTGCTACAAGATACATTTAAAGTATATTTTTAAAATGCAAATTAGGCATATGGCATTTCAAATAGATAAAACTGTCATTGAGCAATGCATTAAGGTGAATCTAACCATCTTGATTCTACTATAAGTGTATGTCAGTCAATGCGTATATTAATCTAGATAAATTGCATTAAAAAGGTTTTGAATGTACCTGCAGTCGTTACGCACCGAAATATTTTCACATTTAACATGTATCTACATTCTACATGTATGTCTCGGAGCCTTAACCTTCTATCGTGGTTTTGTTGACTGCACTGTAAGAGAGGTCTTTGTGGTTTTATCTCGGTAGCCTTTGCCACCCATCTCATTCGTTTTTCTTCCGTGGAACACGGACAGCCGTATTAAATAAAGTGTCCCTGTCTTGTTTACATTCATGAGAAAAGGAAAATACACTCAGGTGATTTCAGAACAATTTATTCAGAGTCGCACTAACGTATTGCACTTTGTGGTGCTGACTCCGACAGTCTGGCACTCATTCCTTGCGGGAATGTTTATGACTAGCAGAACATGACCTGTGTGTTGAATGTTTCAGGTGGTCGGGCTATCAGAAGCTATCAACCAAGTGCGACGATCCAGCGCCCATTCCGCAGACGGATGCAGGTGGGTTCGATCTATTAGTAAAGGAATCTTGGGTCCAATCTGCTCGCCGAGCAATATACTCTGCTCCATAGGAACCGCGCTACGCTCACATGAGAGCTACACACTTTATTTACCGGGATGAAAGGAGTCGCTACTCGCTACTTATTGCCTTACAGGACAAATAGCTGACTAGAACGATGTATAAGGATGTTAAGAAACATGCGTTCAGTATCTGACATTAAGAGTGTTATGTGTTTTGGATGAATGACGACAAGGGAAATAAAATGAGGAATGATTACATCCAGAAATATTAAAAACAGTGACTCAGATACGTGAACAAATACGGTTACAGTCTGTCTGTTAAAAAATAATTGAAAAAGTTGTCAACATAAATGCAAGCAAGCCAAAAGGTCGGGTATATTACTTAATGACGGATATACATAATATTATATCACAATGCTTTAATTAATTAGGAAACATTCTCACGTTACAGCAGATTAAATTGGAAAGTCGGCATATTCTTTATTTTCATCATATTGATATTGTGGAGTCTAGAGTTATGCTGTTGCTGTTATATAGAGACAGACGAATGACCCATAGAAAAGCCTTCTTATTAATTTTAAGACCATAGACAAGCCCTGGTAAACTTGAAAACAACTCGCGTCGTTAGAACCCTTGCAGGGTCTGACAATGTCGTAATGACGACAGTTTAATTCGCTTAATTAGGCTGCATTTCACCTAAAAATAGGTGATAGACTGTTGTTAATAATTGATTTTCCTCGACATTATTACGTTATGACATTAATCGTCTCTTTTGTTTAATGATTAAGCTTATTCTTCATGCCAGCCAGATCTTCTTTTGTTTAATGATTTAGTTTATCATTTACCAAACTGTTTGGTTACATTTGAAAACTGCTTAGTACATCAAAATGCCATCAGTTAGGTTACTTATCTCACCATTAATTTGTTTGTTTTTTCTCTCACTCTCAACGACAAAATAGAGCTACCTACATGGCTTCTTTACAAGGGACTTGTGAACAAAAGAACACGTGTGTAAAAACTCACCAATCACACCTGAATTTGCCAAGCAGCCTGAACCTTTGGTGGCACCTGGATTCAAACTCTGGTCTTTCCACTATGCAGACCGATTGAGCCTTATCACATTACTGAACGTTTACAGTAATAGGTTTCCTTCATTCAAATGCACCACACAGACGTCGGACACACGCATCGCACTTAATGTATGTACTCAACAAGAAATACCCCGTGTAAGATAAGTCCAATTTGCGTTGATCCCATCGAGGAAACCTGGAGCACGGAGGATTAAAGGATGAAAGTGTGTGAGTGAAAGCTGAGACGACTTTGCCGTCTAGTCTTGCCAATCCACGAGGGAGTGGATTTTTAAGAGGCAAGAATATGTTCTGTAAAGGGTTCTAAAAGCTTGGAATTTGAAGAACAATAGCGAATTTAAAAACAGTTTTATATGCGCTCAGCGATGCCGGATTTTAAAAATGGCGTGCCATTCATTAATTGTAGCGCAAAATTTACAAGAAGCCCAGCTAGAGTTAGTACCTGTATGGAAGTTAGGTATGCAATATATATTAGGTGACTTGTAGATATGTAGTTCGACAGTAATTATGTATTGAACAATTATGTGATAAGTATCATGATGCTTAGAAAATAAAATCCCCATTTACACGAAAAAATAATGTGAGATGATGATGCACAAAGTGAAAATTGAATTATTTAATTCATTTTTTATTATTCTATTGTCTCGTTCTAAATCGAGATAGCAATTTTCAAGCATTGCCGAGTAGAAATTGTCTTTAGTTTACCCTAACGCTTCACCTGTTCCAAATTTACATATTTTAAACCAATGTTAGATCATAAGATAGATCTCCTCCGGAAATTACAGCGTCAGATAAGACGATTCCTTAACGGCACTCATTCTGACAGATTCACCATTATTCAGCGTGAAATAACTCTTGTGTCCATGATTATTAATCCAATTTATATCAGGTTTGAAGTTAAAGTGAACGTTCTTGGGAAAAAAATCACCGTTTCACAGAATATAGTAAAACGTTTGAAATATACTTGCATTGCATTGTTCCAATCAAACTGAAACTCCAAAAGTCTGGCGTCTCTTTATCAGGAAGCCGCTGAACAAGGACGCTGAACTGTTTATAAAACTTTCAATAAGACGTTACTGAGTTGGCCAACTCAATATCCGGGCTGATGTGTAGCTGTCGCCTAAATCGGTATCGAATGGGACAGATATCAATCACAACACCATCAGCCAGTCGACCGTTTTTACCCAGTGGTTTCGCTTTCCTCCAATTGAAACAAAATCATGTGAAACAGCAAAAAACAAAACTGTTTGCTAGCTAGAACCGAAACCCCGATCCGCACAGCTAGTCAATACTATTTCCAACTGATGGTCGAAATAGCAAAGCGTTATTTCAAATATTAAAGCCGCTTCCAGATTCATTTTTCATCTAATCTCAAACGAAGAAGTTTGTTGACTATATCAAAAAGCTAATTTCGTTTTTTTTATTATTTAAATTGAATTACTAAATTGTATTTATTATTTAATAAAAACAGTATTATTAATTGCCTATATGCTGAATTGATTTATTTTTCAAATTAAAAAAAAAAACATAAACATAAACGCTCAATATTATCATAAAGCTGACTCACATGTCGTTATTTCTCAACGTCTCAATTTTTTAACCGTCGGGACTTATTTTCATTTAAGTACATATTTTCCTGAATGGATGATAGTTATCAATTCAACAGAGAACAGGGTCTCATAGATACTTACACTCTTTCCATCTTCCATTAAAGGGACATTGCCACCTTAACATTAGGTTTGAGTTGAGATAGCCATTTTACGTGCTGGGCTCTAAAAATAAGT
>JARBER010125036.1:0-11086 GCA_030265075.1 Balanus glandula
TCTCACATCTCACATCTCACATCTCACATCTCACATCTCACATCTCACATCTCACATCTCACATCTCACATCTCACATCCCACATCTCACATCTCACATCTCACACCTCACACCTCACACCTCACACCTCACACCTCACAACTCACACCTCACACCTCACACCTCACCTGTGTCTCGCTCAGCATCTGTTTGACGAGCGCGACCGAGGCATACAGGGCCGTCTTGTGGCCCTCCGAGAGGGACTCCACCTCATCGTAATCGACGTCCACCTCACTCAGCTGGGTGTGCAGCTGCTCCAACGAGTACAGCACTGAAACAACGAGAGGACGCCTCAATTAGCTGGGTGTGCAGCACTAAAACGGCAGCTGAGAAACGGGCCTCAGATGCGGCCAGAACGGCGCACAGACGGCTGGCAGACACTGTGGGCTGGGTGATGTGTGAACGAGCATTGGTGATGTAATGATATAGCTTTGTTGCAGGTGAGGGGTGGGCACTGAACACTGAACAGTGAACAGCCCGAACCATGGTGGTGAGAAACAACTAGGCCCTGTTGAAAGCAGCAGTGAGCAGCAGGGTAATAATGCTGCGGCACTAGGGAATAGTAGAAACACATAAATAGCGGTAAAACTCTGGCTCCTACCGCCTTCTAATGATCGTCGCTATTTCACGGAGCCAGTTTTCGGTCTTATGCTGCCGCCCGCGTTTCAGCGCCAGTGAGCGGTGCCATAACGATGACGTCACGCCACTGAGCGGGGCCGTAACGATGACGCCGCGGCATCAGCCCACTCATCGCCGCAGTATGTTCGGCCATCGCTGCCGTCGTTTAGCGGCGGCTGCCGGCCGTCACGAGGCGCCCTAATGACCGGCTCCCCTGACGGCGTGGCCGGCAGGATTTATCACGGCAATCACTCGGACACCGCACTCCCCCGGAGAGGAGCCGGGTGCATTGCCGCCACGCTGGCCCGGAGAGGAGACGAGTGCCTCGCCACCGCGCTCGCTCCCCGGTGGTTTGCGCTCTACCAGTGGAGTGGTCTGTATTGCCCCGGCGGTCTCTACTGCCCTGGCAATCTGGATCGCCACCATACTCCCCTGACCTGGCCTGACTCCCGGTCTGTACTCCCCCGGTGGTCTGTCTCCCGGTGGTCTGTCTCCCGATGGTCTGTCTCCCGGTGGTCTGTTCTCCCGATGGTCTGTCTCCCGGTGGTCTGTACTCCCCGGTGGTCTGTCTCCCGATGGTCTGTCTCCCGGTGGTCTGTTCTCCCGGTGGTCTGTTCTCCCGGTGGTCTGTTCTCCCGGTGGTCTGTTCTCCCCGGTGGTTTGTCTCCTGATGATCTATCTCCCGATGGTCTGTCTCCCGCGTGGTCTGTTCTCCCCGGTGGTCTGTCTCCCGTTGCCCACTCTCCTGTGCGGTGGCTTCTGCTCTATCCTTCCTATGACGGTCTGTCTCTGGCAGAGGCTCTCGGTTAGTGGAAACCGTGGTCGCTCTCCCCCCCCCCCCCCCCTCTGGCGGTCTGTCTGGCTGCTCCCGGTCGGCGCAGGCGGTGGTCCCTCCCTCTCGGTCCACCGCCGTCGGCTCTCACGCGTGACAGACCTCCAGATCCGCCTGCGGGTGAGTTCGGGGCCTTCTGAGCTGCCCACTGGCCAGTTGGCAGCGATCGATACCAGACGGAAACTGAGAGAGCGAACCCTCCTCCGCGCAGCTAGTCCAGCCAATCAACTTAATAGCCATACTGAGAGGGTGAGGGCTGAGACAAGATAGTGTCGCTATTTCTCGATTACGTCTGTATCTCTTGCAGTTCGTCATTAGCTGTTGCGAGTAGCTTAATCCTCAATAATGAATGTTTCTCGCATCAGCGCAGACAATTACTGTAGAAGGAGTAAGATGGATATTGGATATCGCGAAATTTAAACCAGCAACTGCTAAAGCAAAGAGTAGCAAAGACCTTTGATACATTTTATTACATTTTGAATGCCTTGAATCCTCCTGACAGTTGAAAAGCATCTGCCAAGCCCAGCGGCATCAAAACCGGCATGAATAATGCATGCCCCGCCTCCATGACAAATTGACGACGCCGCGGGAGCATTAAAGCAGCACATAGTTCACATGCTGCAGTCTCTTAATTCATACATTCGAATGGTGCTCAGACAGTGCGGAGCGGACTTCCTCCAGGAACACATGGCAGTATGCCAACTCGCGAGTCAACATGTTAGCATAGTAGCGAGTAGCAGCTTGGACGTGTAGTAAGACAGGCTTCACACCACGTAAGATATCAGTCCGACTGCTCTTCCACAAGGTGCGTCTCTCCAGTCCCAGACGGAGCTATATAAACAATATTATGTTGAGTGGCATTTTAAACTTATATTATGCAGTTGTCCGACTGCCATGCCATGGCGTGCGTCGACAAAAACAAAATGTTTATCATTGGTCCCATGTATACTAAGGATAATTATTATGTCTCACAGTCAATCCATCCCACTTTCTGGCATCTGTCATGTGATGAATGACCCCAATCCTTTCTCGTTCCCGTTAATTTCCCATTTCCGTCGATTGGGTGGGCAATTTTCTCATCCATGAATAATGACTATATTTACTGAGGGGACATCCCCCATAGTGCATCCACGTTACTGCTCCGGTGGTACCGGTAATGTAGTCGTCTCTGGCTGTCATTCGTTCAGCAGATCACGCGCTAGAAAATACACTGCGAGGTCAGACCATGTATTCAATTTCCAGCAACTCCGATAGTTTGTACCCTCTCAGCTTCCAAGAAATGCTTTTCTTTTCCAAGAAAACGAAGGCTACCTCGTATTCGAGCAAAACTTAACTGCGTCTTGTTACATGTATGTACCTATATGGTTTTTATCTGGTAACTACAATAGGTACCCATAGGTAATAATAAGAGAAGCAGGTTACAACAACAAAAATCCTCATTGAAGTGTAGGAAACCAACACATACGGTTTCAAATATATTTCATACGGCATGATTTGAGCTGCGAAATAACGCCATGTACGGCACATGTAAGTAAACGTTCACCTTGGGCTATATATGCAGTCAGCTTCCCAGCACCGTGTGCTGCACAGTGCACAGTGAATGTGTACTGCAGGATTACTGCATAGTTGATGACACGATGATGCAAATCCCTCCACAGGAGATCGGTGCGTCATGTAGCAAGATCATATTACTAAATTTAAATTTAATGTGCATTTATGAGAACATACGAGCACGTCCGTACGCTAACTCACGTGAGACTACCGTGAGAAAATCTGAAGAAGGACACGAACTCAAGAGTGAACGGAGCTCTGGAGAAGTGTTCCTGGTCCGCAATCAGCGCCCCTCCCCCCCCCCCCTCCCCCCGGAAGTCAGCTCCAGCCGGGCGAGGGTGGAGGAGACTGCGGTGGGTGATTCTGCCCCGCTGTTGACCCTCCCGTCGGTGGGCCGGTGCACTTGTCGCCGCACCTCGTTAGCGCCTATTGACCGGTGCCGTGTGTTGTCGGAAGCTGCCACTACAGGGCGGCGGGAGGCCCGGAGGAAGATCCAGGGGAGATCCCGAGGAGAATCGGAGAAGATTCGGAGAAGATCGGGAGAGATTCGGAGAGATGGCAGAGATCCGGGGAGAGATCCGGGAGAGATCCGGGGAGAGATCCGGGGAGAGATCCGGGGAGAGATCCGGGGAGAGATCCGGGGAGAGATCCGGGCAGAGATCCGGGGAGAGCTCTGGGGAGATACCCAGTAAAAAATCAGGGGAGATATCAGGGGAGAGATCAGGGGAAAGATCCGGGGAGATATTCGGAGAGAGCTACGGAGAAGAGACCCACGGGGCGGTCTAGGAGACCTGTGTCGGAGACCAGGGGTAGCGCACGGCGTGGGAGAACCGGGCAGCTTTCCGTGGGCAGCAGCAGGTGCCTCGGAAGCGTGCTCCCTATCCGCCAGCCGCCGCGCCGCCCCACGCCACAGGGGCGCCAGAAACGCCACGTGATCAATATTGATACGAGATAACGCCGCGCAGACCGGGGTGGAACTAGTAGCACTGATTGCTTATGCTATCATAGGGTAGGAACGCGGGGGGCCGTGGGAGCCAAAAATGTCACTTCTTGACATTTTTGTGAGGCCAACATTAGAAACTTTACTTCATAATACAACAGTAAAAGCGTAACAGATTCCCTAAGACGAAATGACCCCAAAACTTTCCCTCACGCTCCTACGCTCCTGTCAGCCCTATGACCGGCCTAACTAAAATTCCTGGAAACAAAATCGCCCGCATGCGAATTGTCCATTTCTGGCCGACCGGCAGTGACACGAAGCGCCTTTGATGCAGCCGACAGCCGGCAGCCGGTCATTCTGCTGTCAGCCGGCTGTCAGGTCTGACTGCAGCCTGCCGGCTCAGTGAGCGTGTCGTAAAACACGCCGCCACCCAGCAGACCGGCGAGCTACGACTGCGGCCTGCCGGTGCGGCGTGGCACGCGCGGCTGGGCAGCGCTCGGCTCGGCTGGCCAGCGCTCGGCCCCTGCTGGGCAGCGCTCGGCCCCGGCTGGCTGGGAGCTGCCAAGGCTGCCCGCTGACCCGTGATGGCCGGCTCAGCCTCGGTCCCGTGACGACTGACGGCCACGCCTCGGTCCCCGTAACGACTGACTGACGGAGCCCTTGGAGTCACTGAGCCCGGGTCAGCTGACGACCCAGCAGTCCCGCTAGGCACCCCCCCGGGCGACTAGCGAGACACGGCACAGCACTCATCACCCGGCGGCCGAAGCTGGGTGCTGCCCCATATATCCCGGTACACCTCTGACCCAGTAGAGACGCCTCAGACCACCTCTGACCCAGCAGGGACGCCTCAGACCACCTCTGACCCAGCAGGGACGCCTCAGACCACCTCTGACCCAGCAGGGACACCTCAGACCACCTCTGACCCAGTAGGAACGCCTCAGAATGCCTTTGACCCAGCAGGGACGACTCAGACCGCCTCTGATCCAGCAGGGACGCCTCGTGCCACCTCTGACCCAGCAGGGACGCCTCAGAATGCCTCTGACCCGGCAAGAACCCGGGAAACCGCACGGCCGCTCTCAGTGCCAATACTCTCAGACAGACGCGAGCTGCTGCCGTCACAGACGAGACGGAATTCAACGAAGGCTGGCCGCATTCTCCACCGGAGTCCGGGAAAGCGCTCTATGTCGGCGCTCCGCCGCATATCAATGCTATGCGCCGGCTTCTTGCACTGATGGCGCGGCAATATGCATTGTTGTCTGTCGGCCGTTCGGCGGAATCGTCTGAGCAGGATGGACGGGCGCAGTCGGGCGCGGCGCCAGCCGAGATTTGTCACCTGGGACTGCTCGCGGCGGAGACGCTTTGAAGCGAGCGCCGACTCCGATCGGTCCCACGTCCAATCAGTAATCCCCAGGCCCGATCAGTGATCAGCCAGACAGCGGACTGTCAAACACTGCTGAGACGAAGCAGACGTGCGCTGCGTATTGACATGCAGGCTGTGTTTTAGATTGTCACTATAAAGTACACAAGAACGAGTGAAGCGACTCGGGTCCCGCCCTGATATGCTCGCGAATTAATGAAATAAAAACGTGTCTCTATTTAGCAATGACCTGTTGGTTGGAACTTATTAGAGTCAACGTAACTGTCGAGTGCGCTTTTAATCATGGCGATAAACTAGTATTCCAAACAAGAACGGCTGGTCTTGATAGCCAATTTGTGAAATCGATGGCCAGTGGTTAGCTCGGTCACGACAGCTGA
This sequence comes from Balanus glandula, assembly GCA_030265075.1. Classification (NCBI taxonomy): domain Eukaryota; kingdom Metazoa; phylum Arthropoda; class Thecostraca; order Balanomorpha; family Balanidae; genus Balanus; species Balanus glandula. The sequence continues at coordinate 5,736 of JARBER010125036.1, forward strand.
GAACTTGCATCATGGGTGCATAAATAACTACATTTAGCAGCCTATCGTATTTTGATCAAGAGAAGTCATAGATTCTTGTTCAGGTAGGTACATACCTACACAAGATGTAGGTACAAGATAGAGGCTATGAGGAAACATCGATGAATGTAATGAGGAAGGAAAACAGTGAAATGTAAACTGCTCTCATCCTACTATGTTCCATACCACATTACCAATTACAAAGCCAATAGCATTACCACGACGTCAATTTGTATACCACAACTGTCTGCTGTATTTTCATGTTAATGTATTTACACAACCACGTAGAAATCTGAGAAGGCAGTCTCCGATTCCGACACGAAGACCATGAGACGGCGGCGGGTGTCTGTCATCTCCGCTGACCACCGCGCCGGCGGGTGATTGGGGCGTCACCTGACCGGGCACCGTCACGGCGCGTCACGGCGCGTCACGCGGCGCGCCGTCACAGCTGCGCCGGGCAGCTGGGGAGTGCGCCGCGCGTCCCGCCACCTCCGACCTCAGTCCATCAGCGCAGAAATAGACCGGCCGGACGGTACGACATGAGGTACGGCGCGGCGGCGGCGGCGGCGGCGGCGGCGGCGCGGCGGCGAGACGGCGACCACTCCGCGCTGCCAACTGTCGGTCCCACCGTCCCGGCCCGCCGCGCGCCGGACAGACGGTCCGACCGACAACGCTGGTCCGGCTGGTCCGGCAGACAGACAAGGCTGGTCCGGCTGGTCCGGCAGATGGTCCATCCGGCAACGCTGGTCCGGCTGGTCCGGACAGATGGTCCATCCGGCAACGCTGGTCTGGCTGGTCCGTTAGACGGTCCGACCGACAACTGACAAGGCTGGTCCGGCTGGCAGTGGCACTCGCTCCAAAGGCTCAGAGTCGAGCTATGGTCTAAGCATGAGCTGAACCGAACGGAGACCGTCTTCATAAAAATGGTATTGCATTACTCGATTATTTCGTAAAAACTACTGACACAAAAAGAGCAAGGATTTAGTAATTCAATAACTATTACGCAAGGTCGTTTTCTTCTGTGTATTTTGTAACAAAGCTCACATCGGACTGACCTCCCGTTCACCAGCATCACAGTCTGGCCTCACTCCCAGTCTGACACCCTGACCTCAATTTGGCGCCACGATGTTACGTCTGCATGGCCCTGCTCTGACGACACCACCTCCCGACCTGACCCCGAATGACCTCTATTGTCCCAAACTGACCACCAAACAGCCGGTCCGATCATCCTGGTCCGAGTCGACACCGAATCAGCTGTCAGACTAAATTATTCCTGCGTCTGAAATGTCAGAGCTGCGACAGAAGCTACTCCAGCGAGACAAGGTCACCGCTCTGTGACCTATTCACTGTGTCCCATTGCAATGTGAGCGGCGGACAGACGTGAGACTGGTCTCGTAGTGACCACCTCGCCCGTCCCTCCAGGCCAGTCTCTGACCGACCGGCCAGTCGTCTGGGCCGCTCCGGTTGATTGGAGTAGCCGCGGCGAAAGGTCAGACGACTCCAGCCGCCCCTCTGGACGGCCGAGCAGACACGCTGACTGCCGGAACACGGTCGGACGGCCGCGATAAGTCACCCAGCTACAGCCTGTCCGCCAAAATAATGTACGGAACGGACGACCACACGTGCTCAGCATTATTCTGCATATTTCAGCAGAGGCGTTCTCGAGCTCGTGTCACGCCTCACTGCGAGCAAAGTGCAGGCGAAACCGCAACGCGCCTCGTGAGTTATCGTGGACAAAACGACCCGCATTGGGAGATGCATTAATCAAGATTACAAAACAAGCATGAGGATGTCAGTCAACTACTACCATATATCAGCTACGAGATGCCGTCAAACTATTGACGTCTTATCCTGAGTGCAGTATTGACTTTCCACCGACGTTTAAAGAAAAACAGGTAGGTAAGACGTGTGGTCAAGAAGCATCGTAGATGAAATCTGACCCATTTTTCCCTCTAATGTATACCAATTATGGGTGTTGGTGATAATTTGGCTTAGGCTAGGGGTGCTACAACTCCTAAGATTATTTGGCACCAATTAGGCATAACATGATTGCATTCACATTTGTAGATATCGATCTCGAGATGGGTATTTATGCAGGCGTATATATGGTGATCTCGTCAGTCGTCACATTGACATGTGGCGATATATACATTGACAGACATGCACAAGTGCAGGCAAGTGGCGCCAGGTTTTTCACGGCATGACCCTTACAAATTTGTTTATTCTCCATTGGTGATCAAAGTTAGCCCGTTTAGCGCCTTGGAAGAGCCAACATGATGATGCTATCCTGATACCAGCGAGCATTGGAGCGGCGCGATGACTATCTCCCTCGCCCGCCGCATACCCTATCGCTGCAACCGGCGCCAAATGGCGCAACTATCGACAACAGATGGAGCGGCTGATGATAATCTACGACGTAACAATCGATAACGGATGGTATAACTATCGATAACGGACGGTATATCTATTGATAACGGATGGTATATCTATCGATAATGGATGGTATTGCTATCGATAACGTATGACGTTGCGATGGGTAGCGAAGAATGGGGTAGCGGGCTGGCATTTTCTTGGACTGGAAAAATAAACGAGACGACAAACTTCGTGTAGTTGATGTTCCAGCAGCATTTAACTCCCAGAGAAACGGCGCACTGTCCAAGGTGCAGGTGCATTGGACCTGTGAGTAGAGAAAAATCCAAACATGCCTAAACTCGGAAACGGACCAGAAAATTGTTAATTGAAGAAGACAATGGGTCGAGCGAGAGAGAGGAAAATCAAAATTGGGAATCCATCTTAGCATTTTACGCGAGCTCGATCGTTCTTCGCGTTAATGAAAAAATCCTCACCGTAGCCGGCCGATTGACGTCATCCTGACCTAAATGACATTCGCCGCGTTCCGGTCATAACCCGCCGATGACCTGGCTGAACAGCCCCACCCCACACATTCCGTACCTTTACGTCCGGCCCTGCTCGGTCACATAGCGCAGACTCGATATTTACTCGCCGTGACGGCAGCTCCATGTTTCCCAGCAACCGCTCGCCACTTCGGCGGACTAACTACATCCACGACTCGACCCGTAACAATCGAGACGAAACTGCCGCCCTCACTACGCCCGCCCCCGTACCCGCCCCCGCCCCCGCCTCTGCCGCCGACTCCGGGGCCACTCGGCGGCGGATCGATGAGGATCGGCCCTGCTCTGCCAGACGCCGGCAGTTCAGATCCGCCGCCCGCGGCCACGAAGGGTTGCTCGGAGGCGCTCACTGGGCCGCCGGCGCGCGGCCACCGTAAACAGGATGAATGGGAGCCGCGCTGGGCGGCGGTGGCGGCGGCGGCGACAAGCGGCCGAATTGTCCGCGGCACGGGCGGCGTCAGCCAGCGACAATGGGCGGCCAGCAAAGCGAAACGCGCCGGCATGAAGCCAGCTGCGCGGAAGAAATCCTAATGAAACGCTCTGAAGCGTGGAAGTTCAGAAAAGAAAAAGACTGACGAGGGGAACGTCGCCGTAAAAACTGGTCTTGGCATGTCCATGCGACAGGAAGAGGCAGCGGCCGCGGTCTTCCTTTAGTCTGATTACCGGCGTAACAAGGTTCAGGAGGGGTGGAGGGAGGGAGGGAGGGAGGGAGGGAGGGATGCGACAAATCAGTGCCGGCAGCGGCCGCGCCGCCATGCTACCGCCGTTGCCGCAGAGAGGGATCACCGACCCCGGGACCGGCACAGGCACCGTCACCGATCGAGAGGCAGCAGGCGGAACACCGGGACCGGCATAGCCACCGTCACCGATCAAGAGGCAGCAGGAAGACACCGGGACCGGCACAGCCACCGTCACCGAGCGAGAGCCGGTCGGCGGACACCGGGACCGGCTCAGTCACCGTCACCGATCGAGAGGCAGCAGGCGGACCCCGGGACCGGCACAGTCACCGTCACCGATCGAGAGCCAGGAGGCGGGACATTGGGACCGGCACAGCCACCGTCACCGATCGAAAGCCAGGAGGCAGTCAGGCGGCAGCGTATGTGGCAGTCGTGTGGCGGCTCGCATTACAGCCAATTATGATCATGCTGAGCCTAATTAGCACGCACCGCCGGTCGATGACCCGGTGAGGCATACCGTGGTTCGGGGCACGGCCCGATGACCGGCCGGTCACGGAATACCGGGAATAGGCGAAGCAGTGGAAATAGACAAGATACTTGTATACATATGCGCGGATCATAGCTGAAAGCAATACTGATCTACAAATTAATAGCCGTAGCTATACAAATGTATCTAACTCGCGGGACAAAACACGAAAAGTTTCTTCACCGCGATATGTGTACCTATGTGTAATGTGTATTATGTATAAGTACCTAATTGGCTAACCGACAGGATATTCATATTACGCAGTGGGAGATGCAGTTATAATGGATCCCTAGTCTGCTCACTAATCAGCGATCATCAGTAACAAGCAGAATGAGGTCGCTCGGTACGAGAGGGCAATTGAAGAGGGCAACCAACCGACACACGTTGGACAATCTGGGGAGATGTGGAGAGCGGGGGAGCGAGAACACCTGCAAACCGGATCCAGACACACAGCAGACAAGGGAGGAAACTGAGACAACTTCATGAGATTCAAAATAGCCAAACTTTCGCGTCTTAAAGGTCGTAACCTTCGTTTCCTCGTGAAACTTGGAAGCTTACCAGCTGAGTGCTGGCAACAGGGCCCACGCAACAAGATTATCCACACGACAACCTTCTCAGCAGCTCGAGCGCTTTCCAGCAGGGGCCGTTGATAATGGCCTGAGTGGCTTATACGCCCCGTCATCCAGCAAGACGATAGGCTGGTGGCTATAGCCACCATGTAAATGATGATCGAGTACTTGTAAAAAGGCGTGGTACGATTGAAAATCATACTGCAACGTACGCACACAGACGGCTCATTTAATAAAATCACACAAAAATAAGTCAAAACTTTCTGCGAAGAGTTCGTAACACTCAATTAGTGGCATGCCTTTGCCTACTGGCTAGAAGGTTTCGTCTCCAAACCGCGATCTGTATCAGTTTCCTGCAGCTCGACTGCACAGGAGGTGACAGGATGAGATACCCTGATCTGGTGCACGGCGGGACAGCGGCCGGGGAGGTCACGCCAAGATCAATAGGGCGTCCCGCCGCGTCCCGCCGGCGCGGGTGTGTGGAGTGGTGTGTGTGCCGCCGTCCGACCCAGCCCCGCCGGCGGCCCTGTCACAGCAGCCTGTCACAATACGCCGGCCGGCTGACGGGCCCCGCGGCTGCAGCTCCGCCGCTCACCGCAGGCCGGGGTCGACCGGCCCGCGGCGGGGAGTGCCGACCTCGGCCCGCGCC
>JARBER010125147.1:0-11082 GCA_030265075.1 Balanus glandula
CGGGGGGGGGGGGGGGGGGCGACCGGGAGCGCTCACCGGGCACCACAGCGAGCGTCTGTGAGGACAGCTCTACTCGGGCCGGATTTTTGGTATCTGCCAGATCTCTCGCAGCAGCTTCTGAGACCGCGCACTGAACCGGGAGAGCCGGTCGCGGCCGCCATCAGCTTCACCCGAGGCACCGTCCGTGGCACCGTCCGTGGCACCGTCCGTGGCACCGTCTGTGTCACCGTCCGTGGCACCTACCGTGGCACCGCCCGTGGCACCGCCCGTGGCACCGTCCGTGGCACCGTCCGTGGCACCGTCCGTGGCACCGTCCGTGGCACCGTCCGTGGCACCGTCCGTGGCACCATCGGTGGCGTCGTCTGTGGCACCGTCATCAGGCTCTCCAGAGGGCAGTGAGCTGCCTCCGAGGTCAGTAGTGATTTCCGCCGAGGCTGCCTCTGTCAGGTTGTACGCGGTGTTCTCTGGTGGTGGTGGGTCCACCCGTACCTCCACTGGTGACGTCACAGTAGGCTCAGATGGGTCCTCTGGGGGTGGCGGGTCCACACGTACCTCCACTGGTGACTTCACGTTGGTCTCGGACGGGTCCTCTGAAGGTGTTGGTATCGTGGCCTCTGCTGCAGGATCCGAGTCCTGGGTGCTGGAAACAGAGAAAGTTCTGACATTGTAAAGGCAAATCAAAGGGTATTTCGATTTGCAAGTCACTTTCAGTTAAAGGATGGCGACAACTGACAAGACCAGTAGGTATAAGATGCAGGTCACACAGCACATATGGTAGCTGTTTTCATCTAAATGCTAATTCCGAATTTAAGCTACATGTGTCTAAATTGTATCTGCTTACCCATCCAAAGTATGATTGTCATCCTGAATTTTCGTAAAACTGTGGACCGGAGTAAGGCTCCGTGTTGGAAGCGGACCAGCTCCGCCGTCGTCTGTGGTCTGCGGCGTGTAGGTGGCAGCACTTGGCACGCTGAGAGCCATAAAGGAGGGCGCTGTAGTCGGCGAGTAGGGCTGATCTGTGACCGGTGACGGGCCCACTTTGGCGCTCCTCGACTCCCTCGACTTCGCAGGCGGGCTGTCCTGCGGCTCCTCTGTCTCCTGCTCAGCCTCCTCCTCCTCCGGTGCGTTCGGCTGGGTGGGGTCGAGACCAGCTGGCGGCTTTCGACCCATACCCAACATATCCTGCCGAACACAGAAACGTATCAATGCTGGTGCAGTTGAGGACAAGTCCCTTTTAATCCTCCCGATTGCCGTTCCTACATCCTATGTCACGCCCTCGTTAATTCGTGTCCGGTGGTCCGCTGGCTACCGGGTATGTGGCGGCCTCGAGCTGTCCCCCGGTAGAGGTGGCGGCATGGCGTGGGCCCTCCTCGCAGCTTCGTCCTGCGAGGTAGGGCCTGTCCAATGTCCATGACCGTCCACCCGGTCGGCGTTCCATTTGGACCTATTTTACCCCTTCTCCTTCATTTCATAGCTCCGCAATGGTCCAATAGGACCTAAGGGGCTCTATCCAAACCAAACAAAAAAATGGCCGGTTACGTTCGCTTGCTCTCGTATTACTAACTGTATGTACCTACATTCGCCTCTATCGAAATTCAGGATACCTACTGTATGATTATGATCTCTAAAATATCAAATAGGAGACATGTCAGAGCGTTTGATAACCAGCAACTCAATGGGCGCTCAACGCTGTTGGACCTCTCCAGCAACATCCAGCCTTCAGCTCAAATACTATAACCTGCGCGTACACCGACTTACCATCACAATGCCCTTGCAGAAGTCCAGGAGCTCGTACTGGTTCTTGGCATCTTTGAGCTCCTCCTTGACTTCAGTAAAGGAATCGCCGAGGATGGCCAGGAACATGTTGAGCACGATGAACGTCATGATCAGCACGAACGCCAGGTAGAAGCACACGCCGAACCCGCCGTGGGTCTCGTACATCGTGTCGAAGTCAATGTCACCTGGAAGATCATATAGAGCATGGAAGAATCATATCCAGGCTATTGACTGGATCCAAGTTATAATAGAGTGAGCTTCGTGCGTAGTGAGTAGTCTCGACGTTCAGAAGCTATACGTCTGATGACCTCGGAGTTTTGAGGAATAAGGTTGCGAGATATTCCGGCATTTTTTCGCAGATATGCATACACTTTTCCCACCTCAGAGTAGTAATTCAAGGAATATTATCAGACGGACTGTTGGCGAACCTTAATATTTGGAACTGAGATATCTAAAAGACCTAGTTGGCGTAGTTTGTGATCACATGTACAATTATATGGGTATTCAGTTATAGTAAAATAAAATCACCGTAGCCAGACGGCGATATAAGTAGAAGCGCTATTGACTTGGGTACTAGCCAGTTCACTTCGTCAAAATATAAAACGGTTATTTATTTATGTCTGGCGCATTTTGCGTTTTTTTTTGGGAGAGGAGTAATGATCCTGGCACTCTACTATTAAGCAATATAAACTTACCGAGCAGGTGTGTGCAGAGATTTTCGACCGTGAACATAAAGTTGTTATACAGGTTCATGCTTGTACCAAAGGCTGAAAAAATAATCGTGGGTAAGTGGGATAAAAGACAAGCGTACATTGAAAATAGACGATATCTCGGAAGTTGAATAGATCTAGCAACTTTAAAAGCAAATACAAAAAAGGAAAACAATTTATACTGCACCTGTTAATCCAGCCAGAGGCAGACTATCAGCAGATTATAAGTATAATTATTGTACATACATGGCAACGTTAAAAGTGAAACCTTTTCCAATTTGTGTTTACATATATATATATATATATATATATATATATATATATATATATATGTGTGTGTGTGTGTGTGTGTGTGTGTGTTTTAACAACTACATATTTGTTTGGTTAAATGTTGTCTTGCCTTAAAACATTGTGTTTGATAATTACTAATGACTCGGGACATTTATTGCGACATCGTGATATTAATAGCTCGTTAGCGTTTGTGCATTAAGTGACTTATTATTGATTTCGCGTTCATGTGAACGATCCCTCCGGCATCGAAAGTCATTCGTGAGTTAAATTCACGTGACTCAGCACGTGAAGGAAGAACAGCAAAATGAAAATATATGCTCCGAAAGTTATGAAAAGTTTGTTTTGGAATTCGGTGATGTGCTTTAAACGTATCCCATAGCTTTGTACCAGGCTAAGACAAATTATATCTGTATTTATCAAATACCAATCTGATTTGACAGACGTATGGGATTCGGAGCTGTACTTCAAGTCGGATACTTCCTGCTAACGTTAGTTCTGGGAGTAGTTTGTGTTCTCTACCTTATTCTTATCTACCGGACCTACAATCGAAAGGAGATCAAGAGAGTACTTAAAAGGGATGAAACCGATTCACGGCAAAGACATCGAAGGCGGCCAGAGCATAGCAAAGAGGCCTGACCCACGACAATACCTAACCGTTGGAATATTTGTATTCTCGATTGTTGGTACTCTATCTCTATGCATGCTATTGATCGTCTACCTTCCTCCTAAGAACAGCTCCACGGGTGGATTAAGGCCGGGTCACACTGACTGTCCCGAGGGACCATCGGGACCACTGTCCAGCCATCAGGTGAGAGACATGAAGAACTTTGTTCAGTATAGATGGCCACCTAACTACCATGTCGAGTACCGCTGTCGGTGGCTAGTGAAGAAAGCAGAACAAGCGGCCGATTTACGGAATAAGAGGGCAGTCGAAACATCGTGACCGATTGTGGTCTCTGTGATAGTTTCACGTTCGTTCAAAGTTTAAAGTGAAAGTGATGTCATGTGTTACGTTGCATTTGTTAATGTGCAAGACTTTCTGTCGTGTGCTGACTTTCAAGTTTAACACACTGGAGAGCGCGTCTCAAGCACTATACCTCTAGGTTTCGAGAAGGACGTTTCGGTGTAAAATGGCCGACGCTTCACGAAAACATCACCTGCGTCAATCCTCACCAATAAAAGCGAACTGCGCGAACGCCAGGAACGTGATGCAGAAGGTGACGGAGAAGTAGATGAGCTCCTTGGTGGAGCGGCGCAGCGTCAGCGCCAGCATGGACATGTTGGCGTTGAAGCGCAGCAGGTGCATCACCTCCAGGATGGAGACGAAGCAGACGAAGGCGATCAGGAAGACGAACGTCTCATTCCAGGCTGCCATCCGCTGCATGTTGATGAACTCACCTGTTGGGTGACGTGGAAGGCTGTCATGGTCATATCTCAATGTGTTTGTTAATTGGCGTGTAAGAGCATGATTACAATAGAGAACCTGAAGTGTTGACATGTAATACAGGCTGCTTTGTGTGGTCGATGTATATACAAACTGGTGATAATACTAATGAGTATATCATTTGCAGCCCATACAATTATCATATAACACATAATTTATGTAATATTGTATACGAGTATAGTGTTAAGTTCAAGGCTAGTTGTAATCGACTAGCCGTTGGCTAGCTGGTGCTATGTTTGGAGCCCTGAAAACCTAGCGCTATGCCCGACAGGATGAAACTGTATGTACATTTATTCCCGTGTAACTTTCTCACCTTGCTTTTCAAAAAGATCGCTCATGGCGACATGCACGTATATGTTCTTCATAGCATACATAGCAATGGATGTTATCGCTAGGATAAGCTTGATGAACTCCACTGTATTCCAGAATCCCGAGAAATACGCCATCTTTTGCTGAAACAGTTGACATAGCGCCGTGTCACAAGCTTAACAAACCTGTTATGATCAATTTCACAAGTACAGTTGCTCTTTGAGCATCCTCAGATTCTCTCTAGAACACGCTTAGGTTCCTAGAAAAACATCAGAGGACAGTGAGAGCATAATTAAGCACCAATCGTTATGAGAGGAACACTGACCTTACGAAGCTTTTTAATTTCGGTGACGAGGAAGTAGAGGACGAATAGTACGACGATGGCTTCACATGCCATGATCAAGATGGCATCCGGACCCACATAGCTGCAGATATTGAACACATGTCACAATAACCCTGTCCCTGTAAAGTGATTAGCCGGTCTAGTAATTAGCCCACAGTGCATGGTACACTCGTAAAATGATGGGAAAATAGCGTTATTGCTGAAACGTCTGCAACTTTTTCCGCACCATGGTTTGATGTGAACCATGAATAATGATTATGCGATATTTTTTAATATTATAAATATTATGAGCATACAGTTGTTCTCATTGCGAACCTACATTTTATCGGCACAATTCAGTTACGAGCCTCTCTCTTAGTTTTCCATTTTCGCAACACTACTGTAGCAGGTCAACTCTCCACCTGCTGCACATCATTCGCCTGCATCTCACTGCCTTGCCCTTCGTGACTGTGTACCGACTCCTCATCACCCACTTGAACAGCTGGAAGGTGGTGATGGTGTACGAGTTGAACGTGGAGCCCGAGTTGCTGAACTCCACCACCAGAGACACGCGGCTGAACAGGTTCACGTAGGTGTTCACGGCGGTGAACTCGATGAACACGGCGCGTGTGAACTTGTCGATCCAGCCATGCTGTTCCAACTCAGCGAACAGGCTGGCCGTCTGCGGTCCCGAGCCGAGCAGGTCGGCGTGGTAGCCGCCACCGTTATAGGTGTTCAGCAGACCCCAGTGCGGCGCTCCTGTGGTACAGAGAACACCGATAACGACACCGATAGGCGGAGTTGTAGGTGCTCTACAGGCCCCAGGGCGGCGCTCCTGTGACACAGAGAACACCGAGAGCTACTGTTAGGCGGGAGTTATAGGTGTTCAGCAGACCCCAGTGCGGCGCTCCTGTGGTACAGAGGACACCGAGAACCACTGTGAGGCGGGAGTTGTAGGTGCTTAGCAGACCCCAGTGCGACGCTCCTGTGGTACAGAGGACACAGAGAACCACTGTTAGGCGGAGTTATAGGTGCTCAGCAGACCACAGTGTGGCGCTCCTGTGGTACAGAGGACATCGAGAACCACTGTTAGGCGGAATTAGTGTCTGAGTTTTATGTGCAGACAGGTGGTGGTCGTTATCGAATGAAGCGCTACTTCGCAACATGCAATTAAATGATCACGCAATTAAACGACGCAATTAACTAACCCCATTTAAAAAGCTAGCGCACATATGCCAAAAGACTATGAGCACATATGCCCTTCCCCATTAGATAATGACTATAAAGTTCAAAAGAGATGGTCATAGCTCCACAAAGCATCTCCTCCCGGCGCTTACCGCCCAGCTCCATCATTGATCTGTACACCCAGGGTGACCGCATCGTCTTCAGCTCCTCCTTGGACGTGATGTTCAGTGGTCTCCAGGACTCGTTGTATGCCTGCTTTTCCTCCTTTTCCCAGGAATATTCCACGTTGCACTCGTCGTGGAGGTTTCTCATAACGTCAGGCACGTTACACTGATCTGCAATGGAACGGTCCCGGGGAGGTCACTGATAGTCAAGTAAAGCGTCATTGGCTGCACGGTTGCAGCTGAACGCTATTGGCTGGATGAAGAGGAGGGTTCTTTCCCTGGTTATCTAGCGAACCAATGGTAGCATCGAGATAAGTAAGAAGGGTAGCGAAGCTCTGAATGAGGTGCATCCAAAACATGCTTGACATTTTTTAGTTGAGGTGACATGTCAGGCAACGGCCGAGTCTGAAGTTAAAATTCAATTTGCGTCATAAGTATGCTAAAATCATCAATCATTAATGCAATTGGTTTGCTCATCATATTTTCTAATCTGAAAACATAATGGACATCTCATTATTCACTACTTTGTTTTAATAAGAAATAAGAATACAAAATGCACACTTCTAAGGCTACTTTGCTCGCGGTTTTGTGATGACTGACCTGGTTTGATGCGGACCTGACGGGGCAGGGCTGGTCCCAGTCTCAGAGTGACCGACGACTGACCTGGTTTGGTGCGGACCTGACGGAGCCGGGCTGGTCCCAGTCCTAGGGCCGCTGACCACTGACCTGGTTTGATGCGGTCCTGACGGAGCCGGGCTGGTCCCAGTCCTAGGGCCGCTGACCACTGACCTGGTTTGATGCGGACCTGACGGAGCCGGGCTGGCCCCAGTCTCAGAGTGACCGACAACTGACCTGGTTTGATGCGGACCTGACGGAGCCGGGCTGGCCCCAGTCTCAGAGTGACCGACATACTGACCTGGTTTGATGCGGACCTGACGGATCCGCGCTGGCCCCAGTCTGACGGTGACCATGTCGGCCATGAAGGGTCGGTCAGACGGCGACAGCTGGTCGCCGTTGTAGTGGGCGTCCCAGAACACGGCGGTAAGGTAGGTGCTTCTCAGCCACGCGTAAAAGTGTCGCGGTAGGGAGATCTTAGAAAGGCAGGGGAGGACAAGGGGTCAGCGACGAACGACGATGTCGAATAAACCTTCACCGACAGCAGCGACAGCGACTTCACAGACTAGGGCACTGACAGCGACGAAATACCTTGCTGGTACGCTTTTTGCAATCGTAAATAGATATATTATTCCTTGTATATAGTACGTTTTTTTGTGCGTAGGTATATATGGGAAGCGTGATACAAGATACTTTTTATGTCAGTTTATGCATAATGTCACAATCCTTTTTCTCATTTCCTGCTGAGTTTATGGGTTGAATAATATTTGAAAGAAGGTATTTGAAAAACTACCTTAACTGCAAGAACCTGACAAAAAAAACATTTGGTTACCTCTGAAACAAATATAAATAATGTACAGGAAAAGCAGGCTTACGGATGAAAACTTTGAGTCCACGAGCATATTCTTCAGATTGTTATTGACAAGAAATGCGTTCGGATTTCTGTTTTGCTGCGCCAAAAACAAAAGGAAGAGCAAAAACAGCATAAACGTGCACATTTGCTTCATCAGGAGGAGCATCTCCTTTTCTTCCATACGCTTTTGACGGGCCCTGGCTAACGCTTCGTGGTCGATGGGGATGGCTGCCAACTTCTTACGCCTCCCTGTGAATTACAGTAGTAGGCTACATTTAACCAACTGTCCAACAGACAGCCAGCATGGTTCACTGGTTCGCTTAAATCCTATTTTGATACATCAATGAAAGCTAGCAACTAATAGCGCAACTCTATCAAGATAGCGCAATACATAAGAATATTAACTGGTTAGTAGCACTTCGCAATCCTAGTAGGTCACATTCATTTACAGTATAATGTAGATATCACATTGTGTGTTTAATGTCACTGCATTTTTAGCCCATGATGACCTTCGGTAACTTCTGGAGTACAAATAAAGCATAATTATAAGCTTAACACGAATGCGATGGTGCGAGCTCGTAATTCCTGCTTTCTAGAAACGTTCACATCTGCTGATTCTGCGGGCAAATCTCGTGACAGCCCCGTGACAGGCACGTAACAGCCCCGTGACAGACCCGTGGCAAGCACGTGACAGCCACGTGACAGACCCGTAACAGCCACGTGACAGACCCGTGACAGACCCGTGACATCCCGTGACAGACCCGTGATATCCTCGTGACATCTTCGTTACAGCCACGTGACAGCCCGTGACAGCCCATAACAGCCCCGTTACAGCCCCGTGACAGCCCCGTGACAGCCCCGTGACATCCCGTGACATCCCCGTGACACCCCGTGACATTCCCGTGACGCACCTGAGCGCGGCCGGGCCCCGGCCAGCTCCTCGTCCTCGGCTGGCAGCGCGTTCTCCAGGGCGCTGTCGTCGTCCACCGCCTCCGTGTCCGGCTTCTTGCAGAGGATGCTGAAGACGAGTGCCACGCAGAACACCTTGGCCGGCTGGATGAAGCAGACGTTCTGCACCACCGAGAGCAGCATCGCCTTCAGCCAACTCAGCGACTTCTCTTTCCCCCACTGCAGGCTGGCGGAGGGCGGTGGGGAAGCACATGACTCAAGCGGCTGGGTGTGAGTGGTGGAACAACGTAAACGGAGCTTAGGGAAGTGGGTTTCCTGGTTCTGCTGCGGATTGTGAGCGGCTTTGGGATTGGTGGCATGCAAATGAAGTGCAGTGCCCGCCTGTATGAAGGGACGATTCCTGAATAGCTGAAGATACTTGTTCGATCCATGGTATGCGGGTTTGCTACTTGCAAGTTGCAAGTTTACATTTCGAACATGTATTCAATGTCTGAAAACTCATCATTTTTGCTGGAGTCATTTGGGATGCCAGCGAATTTACCCCTGGCACCGCTACTGTGTCCGTTCGAAGCAGTCCAGCTCGACACTGCCACCAACAACACGCACACTTCCTTGCCGCGTCACCACCCACCTGTACGAGAACACCATGAAGGCGGACGTGCCGGCCGCGCCGAGCACGAGCAGCCAGCCGATGTAGATGCACCAGTGAGGCAGCGAGCGCTTCTTCTTCTGTTTGCGGCCGCTGCTAAAGGTCTCCCTCACGCGCTCGAGGTGCTCCTCTGCCTGACGTTCGGCTGCGGTGCGCCGAGGACGCGACATGCGGAATATCTTGTCGATCAGCAGCGACGGCGGCAGCACGATAATGGAGCCGATTAGAGACACCTGCCGGACGAATGCAGAGGTTAGTGTTCAGCTGAGCTTTATATTATACCTTGCCTTGTCTTGTGTGAGTAGATAATAATTCAATTAGTCACTATCTTCACATGCTCAGAATATTCAGACCATTGATAATGTCATTCATCATGTCATATTAGCATCTGATTCCAATTTAATTTACATCACACGGTATTGATTGAGCAGCGAATGAAACCCAAGCAAACATACCTACTGTTCTGTAGTAGAATGATTGAGCTTCAAAACCATCTTAAGAAAAAAACATAAGTCGAAAAACATTTCACGTACCTGCAAATATGTTTTGTTAGCTCAACATTTGAAGTTATCAAACTACAGGCGCAAACGATCTAAGCTCAGAGCTCACCCAGATCTGGAAGGTTGTAATAGAGAAGAAGCCCATGTTGAGCGTCTTGGAGGTGGCCGGCTCTGTCTTGTAGAACATGGCGTTGACGCACATGGTGAGAAACATGAGCGCCATCACTACAGACAGACGCTGCACGCGCGTATAGTTTGAACGCTCCGGTCGCACGAAGATCGACACCCTGCCGAAAAGGGAGAGCGTGACATGAGTTTTGGATTGGTGTGGAATTTGGCAACGTGTTCAAATAGTTGTACTATCCTGTCCTGATGCTTTCTCAGTAGGAGGAAAGTGACGTCGCTGGAAGGACAATTTGCCGAAGAACCAAACTCATCCTGCAGTGCACACATGCATTAACAAGCAGGCTCGTGAATACCAGGAGGTAGACTGTCCCGTAATGCACTAAGCCCTGCGGGACAGTATAACCTCAAGGCATTCTGAATTACACTACATGATGGATCATGCCGTAATTTGGATTCACTTGTTTCTGCCGTGCAAAAAAGTTTGGATTTGAAATGTACGTATTTTTTAAAACATATCTTTTGTACAGTTGACCATATACAGTCATTTCCGTATAAGTTTACAATTAGTATTATCACAAAGTATCATCATATTTGATGAAAGAACTAATTGCAATATGAGTAAATAATGCCATAACGCTACAAAAAAACTTACCACAAGTGGCCATCAGTGAGGTTCTTCTTTGTCGTACCGGAGAAAAGCTGCGAGAAAGAGGTAATCTCTTCCTTGCCCGACCGTGGAATCATTCTCTCGATCATGCCATCGTCTTCTTCCACTGCCAGCCAACGCTCGCAGACAAAGAACGATCTGAAATACAACAGCTTATTCATCTCGGGAATTTCATTGTGCTTTCAGTATTTTACAAACTTGTCTGATCTGATTACTGATGTCGTTTTTCAGAATTAATTTTCAGCTACCTTTGTGTTACGTGCCGCCTATCTGCGGTGGGTTTGTGCCGGCCGGCGGCGCGGGCTACTCACACTTCTTCCGTCTGCAGGTCCTTGATGACCACCTTGTCCAGATACCAGCCGGCGTGTCGCCCGCTGCCCGAGTTGTCGTGCCATATCCGGATGTAGTCCAGGTACCCCAGCGGGCCAGCGGTGGTCATCAGGAAATGCGACACAGAGCCGCGACTCAGCTCCTGGGGGCCACCGTGGTCAGGTCAGGTCAGGTCAGGTCAGGTCAGGTCAGGTCAGGTCAGGTCAGGTCAGGTCAGGTCAGGTCAGGTCAG
>JARBER010125369.1:0-11080 GCA_030265075.1 Balanus glandula
CTCCAGCCCGACCAGCGAGTCCCGGCCCTCAGCATCGCTCCAGGTACTGACAGTTACTCTCCAGCCCGACCAGCGAGACCCGGACCTCAGCATCGCTCCAGGTACCGACAGTTACTCTCCAGCCCGACCAGCGTGTCCCGGCCCTCAGCATCGCTCCAGGTACCGACAGTTACTCTCCAGTCCGACCAGCGAGTCCAGGAGCTTAGGAGCGCCCCGGGACGGTAGCTGCCTGCCATACGTAAGGTGACACCAGACTTAGCATATGTTAAGAGTCACATGTTTTCTTACAAGAGGACTTATGTCGAACGGTTGTTTTTTTGTGCTCTTTACTTATGTGATGCACCTGCTCGGCTGAGCCACATAAGATCTTGTGATGACCTTTGTGACTTATAACTTACGTTTTGAATATTTATATATGAAGCGATTGGGTAAATAGTGCATATAGGTATATACGATTATTTGTGCTCGTATGCGAAACATAGATGCCAAACAGATGCTTAGTCTGTCATTGGAACTATAATATGAAAATACGGGATGCTTGGTGAAGTTAATGACTCATATGTTTGTACTTTTCAGCTTTCCTCGCTTAGGTACCTACTGAATTTCCTTTTATGTATTTGCAAAATACACACCAACGCAGGGGTGTCTAGTTTTATCACAACCGCTTGCATTGTCATAAAACAAACCGTAATTTTCTGCGGAAAAGTAAGCATAGGTCTGGTAATACTAAAATAATTCACATTTCTATCCGTATGTTTGTAGGATATTGTTAATTTATGCTAGCCGTTGCATTACTATTTATCTAGGGAGGTTATGGGAGTTGAGCAGACTTAACATTAAGGACTTAACATTCTAGCAGTCCATTTTTGTACAGGAACACACACATATGTTCAGCAGCTGAGTCCTCACACTATGCGTCAGTAACCAAAGATTCAAGAGGTATCTTGATATGACCTTTGCAATGCCATCTCACAACTGAATACACACGGTACGGAAACCTACTTGCTTAAGGTTTCTGTGTTCTATATTTAGAATAGCGAATTCAACTCATCTCATCCCATGCTGCTTTGAACTCCGCACGGGTCTGCATTGGTCTGAATCTGACGTTCGCACGGAACGCTCTATATACCTCGTTACCACTAACAAGTTTGTCAACAAGCCAGCAGTATCAGAGCAGTACTCAAGACCGTCTCAGTAGCGCAGAGGCCGGCCAACCGAACCGCGACCACGCCGCGACCGTCAGGAAGGAGCTGAATCGACAAACGGTGGTAGGCTGTGCCGCAGCGCACCGGTGCAGTGCGGGACAGTGGATGCTCCTGCCGTGGTAGACTGCACCGCAGCACACGAATGCCGCGCGGTCTGTGGAACAGCACACGTGTCCGAACAAGCTGTAACAACAAATGCAGCGTTTTATTATTATTATTATTTGATTTATATTATCTTATTTATTACTATACCATTATATTAGTATTACATTCAGGTATTACGTATTCTACATGAGAACGGGTGATCACTATGGCATTGGACATGCAGTTTAAAGGGACCTTAACCACCTTAACAATATAATTGAGTTGAGATAGCCATTTTGCGTGCTGGGCTCTCAAAATAAGTATGACATCAGTTATAGCAACATCATTGGTCTAATAAGAAGATATTCGAAGTTAACTTTTACATCTGCCAAAAATAAGCCCCTCGTGTGCTAGTATTAGGGCTTAGGAGCTAGGTATTGATGATGTATTGTCTAGCATATTTTTATCGTAGTCGACTTGGGCAGCAATATTGGCAGCAATTAGCACAGTGAGGCATTCTCCACTACCCGAAATTCCTCGGTTTTCTTTGCTATGACGTCATCAGAACAGATAACATTGCTTCAATTTGTAAGAGCTTTAGCTATTTTTTAGAGAAATAATTGCGATATTCGTGTTCAGCATCATTCACTTCATCTTTTGAAATACATTTGACAAACATTTGACAACTTTCATAAAGGTGTGAATTCCTTTAATCATTTCCAGAGATCGTGTCTTTTAGTTCACGCAAACAAAACTTAACATGCATGTATGTACGTTGTACTGTTGTTATCTAGTTCTGATCATTAGAGTAGCTCCTCTGTACCCAAATACTCCGTCAAGCGCACGCGCTTTTGCAGCTCCTTCACTTTTCGCGGAACAAATGGATTGTGTTTCCCCACACAGCTCTTGATTCGGGCTCGTAGCATCAGATCAGACGTAGAAGATTAGCCACCTTAGTAGACCTCTTGCTTGATAATGGCCAGGAGTCATCGATAGGCCTCGCTGAGGGTCGTGCGAGATTGCCTCTCACGTGCTAATATGTGGGTACTTTCTCTCTCTCTCTCTCTCTCTCTCTCTCTCTCTCTCTCTCTCTCTCTCTCTCTTTCTCTCGAGATCCTGGAGTTTCTGTGAGAGATCTCCATCGTTGACCTCTGTGCCGGTATAAGCCAGTCGCTGTGCCTCCTTAGCTGCCTCATTTGTGTCCATTTTGACCGTGCGTCTCGGTCCGTAGCGGATCTTCTGCGGAAATAAGTCTGATCTCGGTGCTGTATTATCGTGGCTACCTGAGCGCTCAGGAGCCCACCGCAGATAGGCAGGGAGAGGAAGCTGCTCGAAAGGCGTAGGCTCAGCACTGTGGTATTTTCTGCGCCAATTTGGTGGCGGATGCGGAGAATGGAGAGCATTAAAACGCGCTGTTCCTTCTATCTGGCAGCTATGGCAGCCGCAGCGGCTGGTGCTATGGCCATTCATATGCGGCTGCACGACAGCAATCTGAGTTGTAATTGACACTAGTCTACATTAAACTGCGTTCATCTCCCCTCTTATTGCCGTCGCCGTCGCCGTCGCCGTCGCCGTCACCGTCGCCGTCGCCGTCGCCGTCGCCGTCGCCGTCGCCGTCGCCGTCACCGTCACCGTCACCGTCACCGTCACCGTCACCGCCACCGCCACCGTCACCGTCACTGTCAATACCTTCAATGAGAGATGATGTGATCAGGCGATGGGACGGTAGGGGGGGGGAGGGGTGCGAAAACCGGCCGAGGACAGTCAAGGTCGATGGGAACGGTCGAAGTTCCAGCATCGCGTGTTTTTCGTTTGAGTGGCAGTTATAGACAAGGTAACGAGGACATTCCGGGAGGTGTTGAAAAACGAGTTGACGTGAAATTGCTGCGCATTTGAGCATGACTTGGCGTTCGTTTGGAGCAGAGTAGTGGTTCTGGATAAGACAGGACTCGTCCAGAAACGCAGTCCACACTGCGTTCAGATCATTAGTCATGTTTATTGCTTATATTAGGTTAATTCATTGCCAGATAGCTGCATTACAGATGGTAAGCATTGACAAATGTTAAAATGCTGCCGTGTATTTATCTAACGAGTTCAAAGTTCGCTAGATGGATATGGGTATCACTCGTAAAAGTCTTTAAAAGTATGCAAAACACATTTCACGCTACTGTCCAATTGCGCGAAAATAATATTTCCAAAAACAATGCACTCTTCTTTTTCAAGCATTGTGTGACAACAAAATTCACTTAGCTGTGTTTTATTGAAATATAATCGTGAAGCCTAGACTGTAAACAAATGCGTTATTTTTATCCAGCAAAAACAACAGCGTCCTTGCACTTTAATAAATTATCGACGGCTTCCTTCCGTGCCTGTATGTACACCTACCTTCCGTACCTTCCGTGCTATAATGTCGTGCATGCAGACGGAATCAGTATAGCTGCTTTTTTCCACAAATTCTCGCCGCTGAAATTAGACTGAACTGAAACTTTTACCAGCTATGAATCCATATGTAGCAGCATGACGATCAGCGGGGTACCTTTTGCTCAGACGCCTTCAGTCTGACAATGCGCTTTTTAGTCGACAAAAGTTTCAGCAGAATGGGACGAAACGTGTTTGAAAAGCATGTGTTCAGTGCCCGTCTTCACAGTCGAATTTTACCCTTACCCAGGGGACTGGATGACGGATGCCTAGATCGGCAGCTCTCCACCGTCGGCATTGATGTTTGCGACCGCACCGAAAACCTGGTGGCGGTAAAGGGAAATTTCAACAGACGGCGAGGACCGAATAGTTCACAGGATTCCTATTAGAGATGCCTAATTCTGGTCCCAGGGTCTCAGCGCTGGGACTAAAGCTGGTCCCCGCGTCACTGAAGCTGTGACTGACCAGACCAACGTCATAGAGTTTGCATTGCAGCGCCGTGACTAAAGCTGTGACTTATCGGCTTATTTTGTTGCCGGTACTAGAGGTTTTGACCAAATATTTCGGATTTCCCGCACCTCTAATTCCTATGTTAAATCGATGATATTCAGACCAGGCTGTCTCATAATCTATATCCATATCTAACATGTTTGCGAATATGAGTCATGACGTTATCTTCAGGATAACGTCCAGTGACTGTGTCAGGTGCTTTTGCTTCAGAGAAACTTACAGATCACGCGGCCTATATCCCAAGATACCATGTCCTAGCAGCAGTAAGCAGTTACCTGAATCAGAAGGGTTATATAACATGTCATGCTTCGTTAGCACACAAGTCATGTTTACATATGTCAGGAGCTGGGATGTAAGCCGCAGATACATTCACATGTGACATCGAGTAAGCCGATTTGCACTGGATCACCTAGCTTGTTTCAGTCCTGCCCCAAACTTCGCCTAACACCTAAGCTTGGTCTTCTTAGCCTCGTCTTTTTAAAAGCTAATTTAATTAATGTAAACAAAATAATCCACGCATCATTTGAGAACATAGATGCATGTTCCCTAAATGTAGACGAGATATGTAACTTTTTGAAAACTTGCTTGATGACGACGATATAACATTTTCATTTTATTTTTTGTTAAACATCCACACCGCGGTTATTGCGGTTCCACTTACAGGTAGTATGCACTGAACGTGAACATTTATGTGGTACATGACATGACATTTTGTTCAATGTACAATACGCATAGTACACATGTGTTGTATGGATGGATTTCCAAGGTCAGACCTCGCGCTAAACAAAGCTTGTTGCACAGGTCCTGCGCTTACCACCCGATCACGCGATTCATGTCGACCGGCATAATTTATGACGTTTCACGGTTTGGTGGGGAATGATATAAAAACCAAAACGGGGAGTAGCAGTGGGCAATGGCATCCCAAAAGCAATTATTTACATAAGCCACTTCGAAAGCATAGCTTTGCAGCATGCGTCTTGCAAACCAGCCCTCTTGGGAAAGATGGTTTGGTTTAATATAATTAATTAATAAAATTAATAAAAAAATCATCGTTTATCTAGTTGGCTAACTCTATGAATGAGATGTGATACAGTCAGATATATTTCACTTGTGCAATGGCAAGGTCGATTTGCAAGTCGGGTGCAAGGTCGATTTTTATTAGGACATACAAGGGCCTGACCCGACCGTCACGCTTTTCAGAAGCTCATTCCTTTGAATCCCGCATCCGATTGATAGACGGTATTCACCATCTGATAGCCCTATTCCATCAATCATGTTATGGGCATGTTTTGTCTCACCTGAGAGGTCAGCATGGCGCGTGGCACGTGCTGCGTCAGGATGTTTGTGCTCAGAATTTGCTGTCGGGCGCCACAGTTGGCGCAAACGTCGTAACAGCACGACGATGTCCTTGCTATTTGGTTTTAACGGGCTCGCTCGTCTCTCGACTAGAAAAGATGGCCGTCCGGTGAACACACGCCTAATCACTAAACGGCAGAATTCAACATTAGAACCTATCAAAAGTCAGCAGATTCACGCCTAATCACCAGGGTTAGAATCCCGCGGTTGGCGATACCGCGTTCAACGGGTTCTCCATATAAGGTTTCCATGTTAAATTTTGCCGTTATCCGATAGGCGCGTCAGTGGATGTCCACCTCAAAGGGATATTCCCACCTTATCACTATATATGAATTGAGATAGCCATATTGATAGCTGGACTTTAAAAAATAGGTATCACACCAGTTAAATAACCGCAATGGTCGAATACAAAAGCAGGTTGATTTTGACATCTTTACCAATAAGGTCAATGTATATTAGTATTGAGCCTATGTTCTTGATGACAGCCCCCGTCCACCAATCCCAGGATCCCTTCATCGTGACGTCACCCTGGGGGCAGATTTCTTTTACCCCGTTCCATCGTGTGGTAAAAGCACGAACTTTACCGAAGAATATCGACAAAATTTTAACACATAAAGCAAAACTCAGTTATTATTCGGATTCGGCTATTCTTATTATTTGGTGAAATGCATCTAATTTGCTGTTAATATCCGTAAAAATATCAATTTTGAGAGGTTCAAGTCATGACTGTAAAACGAAGGGAAAGGGACGGCGATCGCTTTGTTAAGCATATGCTGCCATATTAAAATAATTACTGCCAACCGCTGCGTGCTGTCACGCTGGATCCCGTTTCTCCCTAATGGGTAAACCTTATTAGTAAAGTAATCTAGCTTGATGACGTATTCTCTACTTCGCATATTTGTACCGTAATCGACTTTTTTAAGGCGAGGCTTGAAAGTACATACCTATACATTCGTCGTACAAAACCGATGTTTTTCATGTTGTCAGCAATATTGGTAGCAATTAACAGCGTGGGGGTTTTCGCCACTATCCAAAATCAATCGGGTTTTCTTTGGTATGAGGTCACCATTACAGATAATATAACTTCGATTTGTAAGAATTTGTGTTGTTTTTTTAGAGAGAGAAATGTGACAATTGTGAATAGCAGCATTTATTTTATATTTTGACATAAACTCAACATACATTTGACAACTTTGATTACAAAAATAATGTCCCTTTAAAGAGACTATGATAAAGGGACCGAAATCTATGAATTATAAGTACCTATGCCCTCAGGACACGCTGTAAGTTTGAAACTGACAGGGTTCCCTGACCTGGTTTGGTAGTCTGTCCTAGAAGACCCGAGGTCATTTTTTCTTCAAAATGTGGCAAATTGATGTCCAAGCTGGTATGCCCAAAAACGGCGGTGCTGCGTGCTGCCGTTTTTTTCTGCCGTCGCCAATCAGTGAAAAGTTTTGCGTTATGGGGATAACATTTTTTAAGGTTTAAAGTCTGGATGTTATGGTAAATAAGCTTCAGGATAACCTTAAACATGCAATTTGTTATGTTTCCATGTGAACATTTCTGGCAAAAAACGGCATGTTCAAACTCATCATGAAGCTTCTTAACAACATCACAAATTTAAAGCCGCTTAAGAACCTTACAATTTGTATCCTTACAGCGCAAAAATTCCATCGTCGAAACGGCTATTATCTTACAGAATATGATATATGTTATTGTTCTTTGTTCAGATACAATCTGCATATAATATTAATCTCAAATAAATTTGCCATTTATGAAGTAGCTTGTAATCTTTGGGTAGATTACAAGCTATACATATTGCATCGAGACTCTATAGCAGAAGACCGGTCAATTTGCGGGCTTAACCAGAATATCTGGGGCATGCTAAGCGCATCCCTTGCTGATTGTGTCCGAATAGAACACGCTGATGTCAGCCGGAGCCTAGCAATCAGCTCTAGCCAGATCAGCTAGCCGCCGCCGCCGCCGCTGCCGAGTTCCTTAGAGAGCTTAGGCAGCATCGCGTCGGCGTCATTACGGACTTCAAAGAACGTCGCTGGTCGGTATTGACCGTGACACATCAGTCGTCCGCCGACGCCTGTGTTTCGACGAACCCCCCTCCTCTGCCCTCCCCTCTGACGGCAGTGGAACGGCGGCTATCGAGCAGAGATTGACACGGGCCGGGCCTGCCCATGGACATGCTATGCCCATGGCCATGGGCCTGGGCTGGGCCTCAACATTAAGGAAATATTCGGGCCCTGGACGGGCCTGGGCTGAAAAACGCGCAGATGCGCTTTTTCGGCAACACATTGTTGCTGTTGCTGTGACTTTTTTTACCTTAGTTGGCTCAAAGTTTTTTTTTGTCATTTTCTAGTAGCTAAATATGCTAGGATAATGAATGCATATGTTGTGGAAAGATTATATTTTAATCTGAACGGACCGGACCGGACCTGGGCTTAAAATGTAAAAGAAGTGTTTGGGCCGGGCATGGGCCGGGCATGGGCCGGGCATGGGCCGGGCATGGACCGTGCTGGAGGCTGGTGGGCCCGTGGCGAACTAATGCTATCCACAAGCTGCAGAACTAAAATAGCACTAGGCGATTCTGCTCCAGCTGGGTGGTCACCGGTCACTGCATGGTCAGGTAAGCCGGCAGGAAGAGCATTTGTGTATCATTGGCAATGCCACCATGTCCGGTTTGCGTGACTCATGATCCCGTCCGGTGGTTGTTTTGGGATCAGATTCGCCTGTGGAGGGCTGCTGTCGCGTGCTTGTCGTCTGGGTTGTGTGTTTGCCGTGTTGCTAATTGTTTGCCGTGTGACTGATTGTGTGTCGTGAGACTGATCGTTTGCTGTGTGACTGATTGTTGTGTGACTGGTTGTATGTCATGAGACTGGTTGCCGTGAGAATGGGTGTTTTCGTGTGATTGAATGCCGTGATGCGTTGTCATGAGACTGGTTATTTGTCGTGAGAGTTGAGACTGAATGTTTGCAATGTGAATGATTGTTTTTTGCGACTGATTACTTGTCATTTCAATGATTGCCATGTGGATGCTTGTTTGTCGTTGAACAATTGTTTGCCTGTGTGAGAAACGTGCATATAGCCGACGCACACTTTTGCGTGACATATTGGTCCGCCATACATGATTCACCCACACCTCAGTCCCATGGGTGCAGCTGGGTGTGGTGGGGTGCACCCATGGGTGCAGGGGTGTGGGTCCCATGGGTGTGCGTCCTGAGGGTGCAGCTGTCGGCACTAGTCTGCCTCGTGTACGAAAATAGCAGGGAGCGGCGACTCCCACTTCTCTGTATCGAGACAAGCCGACCGGATTATTGTGAAAATCTGAATCAATTAGGGCATATTGCTTGTGAATCTTATATCGACCTGATATCAACTTAAGGTGCAATCAGAATATGTATATTGCGCAAAAGTATTTCTTTGATATGGAGTACGGGTTGATGCTACAGGTTTTACAGGCTTGCCATTTATTACGCGTTGTTGCCAAATAAAGTCTCAACCTTGTCAGATAAATCTCAAATGCATATAATTTAACACGTCCGCAAAGCTCTTCTTATAGATACGGTTGGGTAACGACTCACGTTACATAACGACCCACTCGATGAGCACCACAAAGTAGGGATCTTAACCAAAGAAGAAAATGTCAAGACAAGCAGTATTACTATGCATGCTATATGTCTGTGACTGAAATGGAATAACTATTTAACAAATTCACTATTTTTCTTTGAAACCATTGCTTTTAAAATCACAACTACTCGCATTTAGATAAACCGACGAATAACTATTACAAAAGCATGTCATATGAGCAAAATAATATATTGAACTTTTAAACACAGTTTATACTTCTGCTTCGAATGGGGTCTAACGTGTCAAAACTATCACCTCGTATTGCACGATCAGTACAAGTGCTATATAATTTGCATGTATATAAGATGCATATTTAGTGCAATTGTCTTTCCTCTGCGAGATCCTACAATTTTGTAATTTAGTCACGTGTCGTCTACCCCTGGAAGACCCCAGGCTTCGGGCACATACGACGGCATGTTCATGGACTCGGAAGTGAGCAGGAAAGAGGAAGTCGGTGTCTAGAGATCGCTGCAGACATTGGTCGCACAATCGGGACAGACGGGCCACCAAACAGTTTTTGACCGTATCCACTCCGCCGAACGGCTCGAGGAAGAGACCAGTGTGTCGCGAGCGACGGAGGGGGAAAAGGGGTACGAGGATAGGGAACAGCGAGAGTAGATTTTGACTCAGTCATTTGACGTTGCGAAAAGGTTGTGTATGAACAAAATGTCTGCCCGTATGAAGCGGGCTGTGATGGAGGTCCACTTGTCTTGAAATGGTCTAGAAGATAATGATAGTCTTAAAGAAGGCATCGTTGGCTGTTCGAGACCATCCACATGATAAAGCGATGCTGAAGCCGTTCAAAGCGTGTCAGATGGGTGACTGATGGGTGATGGCGGCGCTGCTCCCTGTGACGCTGGCGCAGTCGATTACAGGTATAACGTGAGTCATCCACAATGAAGGCAGTCGGTGCAGGTCACAAGTGGATAAATCCCGATCCCACAGAAGCCCAACTGCTACCGAGTCATAGTGACCGTGAGGAGCCATTGTGTGCACTGTTGTCATGGCAACACCGCGTATTGAGTACTGCGTCGCATCCCACGTCATTCTACCTCAGATGACGTCAGCAATTTCTGCTCGCGGCTGGCTGAACGCAGAAATTGATCCTTCTGGGCATACGGAGAGCCTGCGCGAGATACGACCTGTGCTGTGTGGACTCTAGCAGGGAGCAAGTGAGGACTGAGAGGCCAGCGCAATGGAATACTGTGTACGCCAAAATTTTGGCAAATATCACTAGATTTAGAGAATATGGCAGCATCATATGTGTATTTCCTTTTGCCAGCCAGGTTGAGACGACCTCAACTTCGCTGAAACGCGAAAATACGGGTACACGCTACGTAAATTTGGTTAATAACTCGAAAACGAACCTGACGTCGTACACTTTTGAACCCGGAAATCGAAATAAAAATGTTCCGGCTTCATTTATAGCGCTGTTTAATTCTGGTATCTAATGCAGGTTAACAAAGCCGTGAGCCCGAAAAAAATCTTTATGACATTAAACCCTATGGGCGGCTCGGAAATGTACACCGTGCTACCATTTAAACTTTGGACCGCCCCGTGAAGGGCGTACTTTAACTCGCTGATAATTGGCTTGAGAGGGGAGACGCCCCTGACGATTTTCGCTACAGTGTCAACAGATATCAACGTAAGACGTTTGGTACATTTTCTTTTATTCTATATAGATATAGATATAGATATAGATATAGATATATATATATATAGATATAGATACAGATATAGATATAGATATAGATATATATATATATAGATATATCGTTCTCAGCAAGGTTATATATATATGATTAATTAAAACTCGGCATTGTCGGACAGTTTCGTGGCGACTGTATTGCCACTTCGTCAGCGAATAG
>JARBER010125480.1:0-17872 GCA_030265075.1 Balanus glandula
GCGCGTTTTTGGGTCACCGGGTAAAGGAGCTTCGATTTTTTGCCCCCCACCTAAAAACATAATCCGCCGCCGCTGGCCCCCCCGTCGGTTCTAAGTTGGCTCAGACCCCCGTCGGTGCGAGGGTTAAACAAAGGTTCGTATGCAGGTTCGGGTACACAAGCTTGTATATAAAGTTCTTATGGAATATGCACACGCACCGGGAAGTCCTGCAAGCGTACTTGAGGACCGACTCTCGCGAGTCCGGCAGCCGAACAGTGCTGTGGCTTGGACTCCTTGATGGTCCCTAGGAGCTATTGTACCAGCGTATACCTATATATTACAAAGGTACCCCTGGGGGTGGTCAGTGAACTAACTTGCACTCGGGCCACGGGCGTGATAATTTGTAAGAAGATGTAATTGAGTCTCTGGCACCATCGGCCCTAAATGATACATTTCCTGAAAGCCCTCAGAGTGGTTTTCCATTGCTTATTTATGTGGTCATATAGGTACTAGGAACTTCAAATAGAGCGCCCGTCGCTTATAACTTCAAGCAGCGTTCAGTCCCAAGGTGAGCGTTATAAGCGGCGTCTAGTGTAGTTGTAAACGCATGGAGTTATGCTGTACCGCATAGCTTGAAGCATATTTCTGTCCCTAGATGGCACTAGTAAATGCCTTGAGTTATGCTGTACCGCATAGCTTGAAGCATATTCCTACCGCAGGGTGGCACTAGTAGTAAACGCCGTGCCGCACAACTTGAACGCGGTGCTTATTTATTAAAGAAAATAATGAATTGTTAGCTGCCTCAACATCTTTTTCTCTCGCACAAAATATGGTGCGTTATAAGCGAACGTTTCGAACTCATGTATGTTCTCGCGAACACTATCTTTCAGGTGCAGAGCCGATGAACCATACCACCCGCAGCACCGCTTCGCTTTTGAAGCCCTTTCTACCAGGGTCGAGGGCTATTATAATGCGATAGATTTCAACTGCGTGCAGCACAGACAGCTTAGACAGAGGGTTGGTGCTGAGAGGAAGCGGGCGGTACATTTGTACTGTACTGTATTGTACCTGCACATATGGAGCCGGCAGGAGTAAGTGACTCGATGGCTTAGTGCACGTTGAACTGGGCGTAAGTACACACTAACGCCCGTGGTATAAGCGGGAGTTTCTGCCTAGACTCTTGGACAGGAAATTCCGTACAGTTCCAACCAGCGTTGGACTTTTGGCCGATTTTTGGCCTCGGGCTATACCAAAGAGATATAAAAGTTCCACCCCTGCATGTTTTCCATTTAATGATATCTAATCTCGAGACGGGATCACTCGCGCCAACTGCAATGGGTGTCAACTTCTTATGGCTGTTGACGATAGATTCAGCTAATAAGGCCGGAGTAGATCCCGGAGTCGGAGTCGGAGTCGGAGTCGGAGTCGGAGTCGGAGTCGGAGTCGGAGTCGGAGTCGGAGTCGGAGTCGGAGTCGAAGTCGGAGTCGGAGTCGGAGCCGGAGTCACCGTCACCTGAAATCCGATCGACTCCGCAGCCCTGCCGATGATTCCTCTGGAAAAGTCATGGCATAGGTAATAGGATCGTATGTATTCTCATAAGTCAGGTCCTACCTCGGACGACCGCCCGTGATACTTTTTAGTTCAGCTTCCTGCTTTCACTAAACCAGAAATCGTTGCATAGTAAAACGAATGAGTGGAGAACACAACTGATTTCCATCACCCGCGTTGTTACCTAACCAGCCGAACGCGCGACGTGGTAACCTTCATTTTTCTGGATGCGTACCGGGCCGGTAGACCCTCCACCTTTTGTTCCACCGCTCACGAGCCAATTAGTTTGACCGTGCCTCATCGGAGGCGACCTGACCCGCCCTCTGCGCCGGGCGCCGGTGCACCCCGCTGTTGGTTCAAGGCCAGCCATGCTCCGCTCCGGCCAGTCGGGCCACTCACGCGCGGACCAGGTCTGGGCCCACTCCACTGTTCCCTCCCCTCCCCTCCCTCTGAACCCGCTCCCCTCCCCTCCCACTGAACCCGCTCCCCCGGCCGGCTCACCTGTGCCGGCCCGGGCCAAACGGCGGCGGCACACCACCGCCCCGGGCTAGACGCCGCCGCCGGGTCACGTGGTCCCCCGGCCGACCAATCAGCGCCTACAACCGGCGTACGCGGCCGGCCGGGCGCGAGCGGGCCGCAGTTGAGTGACGCTGGTGGTAGTGAGGGTTCGTGTGTTAGCGTGCTGGGAGAGCGGGACGCTAGCCTGGCTCCTGGTGTGTGGGGAACAGTGAGAGACTGCTGAGAGGAGAGGTTCTGAGATTCGATCGGTCCGGAGCTGCTGCTGCTGTTGCTGCTGGAATACTCGCTGAGGTAGGTTCAGCGAGGGTGTACCTATTTGGAGCTGGTGGAGGGATTCGTCGGTCTGCGTTTCCAGGCGTCTGTTCGGCGGGGTCTGTTCGGCGTGGTCTCATATTGGGACGTCGGCGCTGCAGTGGTGGGATGGCGTGCTAACTCAATGTTCTTACCTATGCGAATACAACATATTGGCGTGGGGTCAATTGGAGTGTGTACGACGCTCACGGGATAACTCGTATCGGTACCAATGTAGCGACGTTTAAATGAAGCAATAACAGGTTTCCATTGCTACTGTTCTTGTCAGAGCTGTTAACTTACCGTATTCTGCAATTATCTGTGTTAACTTTCGATAGTGT
Source organism: Balanus glandula (assembly GCA_030265075.1). NCBI lineage: Eukaryota > Metazoa > Arthropoda > Thecostraca > Balanomorpha > Balanidae > Balanus > Balanus glandula. Next base: position 2,680 of record JARBER010125480.1, read on the forward strand.
AGAACATTTATGACATGCCACTGATTGAGTCATTTTCCTGGTCGGCTGCGCTGGTGACTGAGGTCAGGTCATTGGGTCCGCCGCTACAGTCCAGGTGCGGTGCAGCAGCAGTGTGGCAGTGTGGGCGGTGTTCCATGTTGCTGGGCGGCGGGCGGTGTTCACTGCGTGTATACTGGTGGGCGGTGTTCACTGGTGGGCGTGCTCACTGCGTGTAGGACGGCGGGGAACAGGAAGGTGGCCGCGCCGCCCACCCGCTGCTGCCGTCGCTGCCGTCGCTGCCGTCGCTGCTTCCTTTCCCTGGCTGCACTGTTCAGTGGTCCCTCCTGGCCGCGCCCACTGCCTGTTTCCTACACCGCCCGCCGGCCGCCGCTGACAGACCTACTACGGCCCGACACACGCAGTGGCAAGCCGCGTGGGATGAAGCTACACGATGAACGTACACGAGACCCGTCTAAATTGGGACATCAGCTTTGTTTGAAAGTTGTTGCTTCCCGGGTCGATGAGTGTCCGAATTTTAATCATCGATGAAAGCCTCTAGACAATGATGCATATGTGATGAGGCTAAGTGCATTGCAAATGTCATTGTGTGACTTACGAGTCATAGCGGTATTATTGCAGCACTTCGTGACATTTGTTTGCGGTCAATATCAGGTTTATCCTGCCGGAATACGGTGGTTCTGTGGTCTTGAGGACGTCTTCCTACCGCTCACCGCATGAGGAACAGGAAAACCACCTTAATTATATGCACATAATCACTTGTTTCTTCTACTTTGTCAGACTTCTGCTGCTACTACATTGCTTTACCAGTAACCTAATGGATATATCCGTTCTTTGTCGAACGGTCAATGGGATACCTAGCTAACTTACCACAATGACACCAATGACTGACGACACGTGGTCCCTTACGTCGTCCTTATCGCTGTCTACCTAGGGGCGTCTGTCGTCTCCCTCGCTCCTGGCTGCTGCCGTGACGGTCTGATCGTGACGGTCTGATAGTGTCCCGGCGTCTGCCCCCCGCCCCCGCCGCCCGCCCCGTCGACATGTGACCCTCCCTCGCTCCCCGCCTCCCTGCAGATGGCAGACGATAGCGTCGGCTGGGGCTGCTGACGGCTGCTGCCGGCTGCTGCCGGGACGCTGGGGGTCCGGGGACTGCGTCAGCCGGGGCTGCTGACGGCTGCTGCCGGAACGCTGGGGGTCTGGGGGCCGCGTCGGCCGCTGCGGGTTACTGTTGGCTGGTCGCGTGGTCCGGGGATACCATCGCCCCCATATCAACAACCGCCGTATTAGACGGTGCATCTGCCGTGAAGTTTATAAATGTTACTGGCGATAATTATATATGGGGTTTTGAAGCGCGACTCGGATGTGACTCCCGACAAGAGAAGTCTCTACAGATGTCGTGGCGAGGCATGGGAGCCGATTCTCACGCACAAACTAACTGTTGACCCCTTCTCTCTGTGTCGAGGCCTGGCACTGTCCCAGGCGGCGTTGCACCTGTCGCGCACCGCCGGCGAATTCGAAACCATTAGACGGCGTCTAACGCAATCCGCAGATAGCCGGCTTCACCTCGCCCCGCCGACACCGGTACTGGCGCGCGACGTCGGTGGCTCGGCGCCAGCCCGCGGCGGCCGGCGCCGGTCCTGTGTCTCCGGTCCTGGGTCTCCGGTCCTGGGTCGCCGGTCCTTGGTCTCTGGTCCTGGGTCCCGGTCCTGGGTTGCCGGTCCTGGGTCTCTGGTCCTGGGTCGCCGGTCCTGGGTCGCCGGTCCTGGGTCGCCGGTCCTGGGTCATCGGTCCTGGGTCATCGGTCCTGGGTCTCCGGTCCTGGGTCTCCGGTCCTGGGTCTCCGGTCATGGGTCTCCGGTCCTGGGTCGCCGGTCCTGGGTCGCCGGTCCTGGGTCTCCGGTCCTGGGTCCCCGCCCGGTCCTGGGTCTCAGGTCCTGGGTCTCCGGTTCTGGGTCTCCGGTCCTGGGTCTCCGGTCCTGGGTCTCTGGTCCTGGGTCTCCGGTCCTGGGTCGCCGGTCCCCGGTCCTGCGCCGCCGTTCCCCAATCTGCGGGTGCCACTGTTTGTGCGCCGTCGTCGCTGTGTGATAGCGTCGCCTTCAGACGGGACGGGAGGGGACGGAGGGTGGCGCCGGCTCCCCTCCACTCCCGCGGCGCCGGGCCTCGCCGGGGGACCGCGGCCCGGCGCCATCGCACCATCTGCCTCCCCGGCCCCGGCTCCGTCTTCCGAGGGTTCAGACCCCTGGTTCAGACGTCTGCCCCTGCGGAGGCGCAGAGAACATGGCGGAGGCGGCAGGTGGTGGCGTGGCGGTCAGAAGGGGTCGGGGGACGGGAGGTGTCCCTGTTTTGCGAATATGCCTCGTCCGTGTTTGTTCCGACTGCCACGATTAACCTCGCTGAGGAACTGTTCGGTTAGATTTATCGTCTTTGGCCACCAATTTGTTACACCTCGGTATTAGAGTTTGCGAAACAGCGGCGGAGACGGATCAACTAGACAGGCGAATAAAAGGCGAAGCCGGACATTCCGGTTTGGCAAATTAACGATTAATAAGTGCACCCGAATTGCATAGCGAATTATCACGCTATCCGTCGACAAATTGTGACGCATCGCTGCCGTTTTCGAGCAATAATCCCAGCAAAGTGAAGTGCAAGATCGCGGGCACTTTTATCCGGAGCATTGTCTCTCAGCGTCTTTGATTGATGTGCGCCTCTCGGGCGGCGGCTGTTCCTCGCCTGCCTTCTCGCGGGAAGCTCCAGCCGTGTCCATAACAGGTCTGAGCTGCAGCCCGGCCACCGCTCCCGCTATCGGCCATCACAGCCGCTCCCGGCACACGTTCACCTCTGGAGCCCGCTCGGGTGCTGCATAATTTCGTCACGATACCGCCGGCGCTGCTGAGCCGTACCGCCGGCGCTGCTGAGCCGGCCACGCCCGGACCGGCGGGCTGCTCTGTCCAGCCGGGGGTGGCATGTCTGGGTGCCGTCAGCGGCGCCATCACTGCGGCGGCGGCGGCACCGTCCCACCCGCAGGAGTGACCGGACAGGGGTGGGGTCTCCGCCCGACGCTGACCGGTAGCCGAGGCGGCCCGCCGGCGGTCGGTACAGTTATCTGACGGGAGCGGCGGCGGCCGGCCGGGTCAGCCGCCGGGCACGGCCGGACGCCGCTGCTCCGGACTCGGCACTGCACAGACTCGCCGGACGGGAGCGCGGTGCGCCACCGGCTCATCCTGCCCCGGCTGTGCTGTGCTGTGCTGCGCCCGGGCTGTGCTGGTAACGAGGGCAGCGGTGCCGCACGCCGTCGCCGACCCGCTTCCCATGTGACCGGCTCGGCTGGTCGGGTTCCGGGCCGCTTCTGCTGCCGTGTCACTCATGGCACGCCGCGCCGCGCGCTGCAGCAGCTGTGGGAACGCCGAGCTGGAAACTGCGCCGGTAGCTGCGGGAACATAACGGAAAGCTCGCGGTACCCGTGTGCTCCGGTGTGCTGCGGGGCGGTTGAACGGCCCCATTAGCTTCGAACGGCGCTGGCCACTCCGTGTTGACTGTCGGCTTTGTCGAGCTCTGCCGCTGCCCGGCACCGCTCTCTGTTGACGAGGCTCGATATAGCGCGTCCCGCGGTGCAATCGATGCACCTATTGACCGACCGTCTGCAGGCGGCACTTAGCACTCATGGCCGGCGAACAAATTGAAACAGCCGCCGGCGCTGCAGCTCACAGACGTGCTAAATTAGCGCCGGCCGGCCGCTCGGTGGCCGTTTGATAGCGGCTGATGGTCGGTGGCATGCCGCGCTGTCGTCTACACAGGTGACCTGGCCCCGGCTACACAGGTGACCTGGCCCCAGAGCCCGGGATGCAGCCGCCGGACGCCCGCCGCAGCACCGGCCGGCCCTCCATGACGCCTGTCTACTCCCCATTTCCATGGCGGTCACTTGTGAATGCAGATTCACACCTGATTCGCGGCGCTCGGCGGGCTGTCGGCCGCCCGATGCGGGCCTAATAACGGCCGCCGGGGCGCCGCTTCTCACGGGGCGGCCCGGTGGCGGGCGGCGGTCACTCACCCGCGGTGTGACCGTGACTCGGCGCGACCTCAGGTCAGGGGTCGCGGCGGCCCGACGCCGGCGCCGGACGCGTCAGCGCTGGAGTGAGTCACTCACCCACTCCACACGCCGCTCGCCGCTGTGTCGTAACACCGGGCCGACCGGCTGGTGCACTGGCAGGGCGGATTGGTCCTGTTTGGTGGCCAGATTATGATCCGGGCAGCGACGCGTGTCCTGCGCTCTGTCACGGGGCGATGACACTGACGCGTGTACGGCGAGTGTGGACCCCGGCAACGCCCGCGAGTCGTACCCCGGTAACGCTCGCGCGTCGCACACAGCTTAGCTTTGCGGTTTGCAGTGCTGGACGCGCTGTTTGACTAGGGAAACATAACATTTGACACAATTAATATTTAATTTAGTAAACATTTAATTTACTTAACGTTTAATGAAATGTTGGTAACTTGATGGCAACTTGCGTGGATACTTACTCGGCCGACCAGAAGCAGCACGGGTCAGCGAAGAGTGAGAGTGGTGCTTTCTCTACCGCGCTCAACTGACGAAGCAGGAAGCTTACAGCGCAGGCGGTATGCAGCCGTTTTTTTCTATCGGATTCTAATCCACGGTTCCCATGGGCGGTATTGCGGTCCGGCGGAGTTGCGGCGGAGATCGGCGGCGACTCTGAAGGTTATTGCTGGATTATGGACTGCGCGGGGGGCGAGCTGCGCCTGCGCCGGCCAGAGGAGCGCCGCACCGCCATCAGCTAATGGCCGCCGCGGTCTCCGAGGCTCTCCTAATCTACCGCAGCTTAATGCCACATTGTTAACAAATTCGCGATTGTTTGGGTTTCGAAATGTCACAGATAACTGATCTGGCCTCTGTAATTAAGATCTGTTTGTTTTGTGGTTTGTGCTGCCACATCGCTTCAACAAGCGAACATTAATTTATCAGGCATTCGCATTGAACATATATAAGCTACCGACAAAACTGCAGACGATGATTAGGATTCCATGACATTTTTAATGTGCAGTGCATATTCAACTACCAGGTATACCACTTAGACGCAATTCAGAAGGCTAAATCTCAGATATCGTAAAATTAATGGCCATCCGAGATTGGGAGATGCCCGGAAGAGCCCCGTTCAACTGTTATTCATTATGATCTCACAATATGCCTAGACGGGCATATTTCTTGCCGATATCTATCGTGTCGTTGGGACAGGCGATTTCAGCCTAAGCTCCTGAAGCATCCCAATATCAGCGGATTTTCTCCAGAACTGAGCGACGGGCGGGTGGGCCATTCCAACTGCCAGATACATTAAATCCTGGGCCGATTAGGACCAGTTTCCATGCCGGGCTGGTGGTCGGAGATTGGCCACGTGGCGCCATGTTCGGCCCGCTCCTCCGACCCCGTTCTCGGCCCTGGCACGGGCGGCTGCTCCGAACGCGAACAAAGGTCCCGATGTCCGGAGCGGACCGTCCTGCCCTACCTCGTCTGCGCCGTTTCCCGTCTCCATCCCATTCACTGCTCCCGCCTCCTTCTCGACCCTCCTGCGCCGAGCGGTGCTCTCGTATCTCTCTCGTCTCTCCCACTCTGATCCCGCTGCCCCCCGTCGTGCGACGGGCCCTCCTGAGCGGAGGCGCCCTCCGGGGACCGTGAAACTGTCCCGACGGACGCGCCGCATCCCATTGTGCCGCGGGACAGGCGGCTTCACGCCTCTCAGCTCTGGGGGTTCGCGTCACGGCCGCCTCCCCGCCGCCGCCGCCGCCGCCGCCGCCGCCGCCACCGCCGCCGCGTGGTGGTCGCCCGCGCCGCCGAGAGACGGGATGCACCTGGGCCCGACAGGGTGCCGAGATACGCTCCAGCACGCACGGGACACCCTGCACACACGGGACAGGCGGATAAATAATCAGCGCGGGGGAAGTGGGTGTGCAGGGAAGGGAGGGCGAGACAGAGTCCGGGCGGCTCTCAAGACACTGCTGCCGGCAGCGCTCGCGGTGCTGTGCCAATGCAGCGGCCGCTTGTCGGCGATCGTCACAGTTCGCCATCACATCCTCGTTTTCGACGCAAGCGCGAGCGTCGGCACATACAGTGCCCTCTATTCCGAACTCGACTACTGGAACGGCAGCTGATGGCTGCCATAGCCTGCCGATCAGACCACAGTTCTGCCTGAGGCTGAAGGTGACCTCGGGGCGGCAGGGTTTGTCTCCTGCTCGGCCGTCATCTTGCCTCCGCCCCGCGGCAGATCGTGACTGACTCGCCGCCAGCCCGTCAGCGTCCATGTGCGGCCCGAGGCGCGGCCACTTGTTTTTCTACCTGGTCCGCGCGATTAGCGGGGAGGGAGCGCAGAAAATCGCCGTCCATCTCCGATCGGACGCGACCCTCCCCCTTTCGCCGCCGCTAAAAACCCTCGGCCAGGTGCAGGTCCGCGGACCAGGGACGGACGGACGGACGGGCGCGGCCTGTTGTTGGGCGCCCGCGTGTTTGCCACTGACGCGCCGGGCCTGATTATGAGATGCGGCGAGTGGCCGGCGCGATGGCCGGCACGGCGCACTCTGCCCGAGCTGTTGTTGCGCCAGTATTTTCCCGTGTGCTTTGTTTTAACAAGGTTATCGCTCACGGCCACGCCGTCTTGCTAATTACTACATAGACAATGGCGTGCCCCCAGTCTTCCAAATGAGTAACTTTGACGGAGCGTTATTCGGATCGCGAGGGAATTTAATTAGCCTGAAACAATGCGGGGATGAGATGAGCCAGGGTCGAATCGGCAGCGCTCCACTCCGCATCGCGGCGGACTAACCGCCAACCCGGGGACTGGTTGTTTCAGTCGTTTACGTGTACCGCTCTGTGGTAATACGTGCTCGTCGTGTGTTGGGGGGAGCGCTGGGGAGCAGCCCGACTGACCGCCGTTTCCTGGGTCGTGTCGGCGCGGCGCACCTGTTGCTCGGCTGCGGTACCGTCTGCGAGCGACCGGCGCACCGCCGTGTGTTATTACCGGTCCGCTACCGGCACCGCTGTGGTCTACCCGCCGTCTCCTGGCGGTCACAGGTGGCAGGCGGGCCGACTGACCGGCTCGCTTCTCCCTGGCCGACGGCCGCTTCCGTGCGTATCATCGCCGCCGCTGCCGTCTGCCGTGCGCCGTAATGGCCGCGTGTCGTGCCGCCTATCGGACGGCGGCGGCGGTGGTCAGACCGGGGTCACGGCGGAGGCCAGGTCAGCCTGCAGCTCGGGACGCCGCCTGACGCTGCCGTTTTGCTTGGAAACGCTCGATATGTTTCCAGCGCGGGTCTTGAAAGACTGGTTCTCAGATACACATGCGATTGTTAACTGCTGAGGATGAAACTAGTTTATGTTTTTATTACGACGAAAATAACTTTTCCTAGCATTGTCTGTCGCTGCTGCTCTTCTGCGGTGAATCGGTGGCCGGTGGTCGTTTGTGCTGCCGGTCTGACTGGTGTGCGCGGCTGTGCAGGCAGCTCAGACGCCGGCCAGACGCCGGCCAGACGCCGAAGACAGCCGGCGGCGCCGACTTACACGCCGCACGCGCTCTGCGCGGGTTTGTGCACAGAGAGTGCACAGGGGTGCAGGGCGAGGTGTGACGGACGGTGTCCGGGTGCGTGTGCAGACAGACACCGCTGGCGCCACGCCCGACACCACTGACCGAGATCGGGGCGGCGGCGACACGGCGCCGACAGACGGGCTGCAGCGGCGGGGTGTCGCCCGGCCTACTGCCGGAGTGGAGTGCCTTCTCACACACCCTGCTGCTGTACCAGACGCCGCCGCCTGGGCCGCAGGAGCTGCCGGGCTGGTGGCGACCGAGCTGCCGGCGGAAAACAGATCGCCGACGGTCGATTGGGGATTTTGTCCGGAAATAGGCCAGACGGCGGCGACTGTCGACAACGGGGGACTTCCCGAACAGGTTACAGTTTGGGAAATCGCGGAGATAAGGCTAAACTTTTGCTGTCGGCTACCTGGACTGACGTTATCTGGGGAGATCGAGAGCACGGTAGGTGAATAGGTTTCTATGCGGAGCTAACGGACCCATGCGAGACCATTATCCAATGACCGAATACTGTGCTGCAGTGGACAGTGTATAACCGCTTTTGTCTCTTGGTGTGTTTCAGTGATGCGCTGCTAGACCGGCGGCCGCTCCTGCACTGAGATCTCCGTCTCCCTCTTCCCGCGCGCGATGGCGGCTCCGCTGAGCTGTGCGCTGCTGCTGCTGGCTGGCCTATCGGTGACGGCCGCGCTCTGGCAGGAGGACCTGACGCCCCGCAGATACGTCCCGCTCGGTGAGTACATATCTGTCCCTCCGCGTGTGTCAGCCGCGCCCACGCGCCAGCTGCGCGGCCCATAGAGAACACACACTTGGCGTAAGTGGCAGAATCGGCCCCAATGGATACCACTTGCGGGGGTTTCGTGGCCGGCCAGCGTTGCTTGTTGTCGTGAATGTGCCTGTCGCTTTGTGCGACGTATGGCTGCCGTGCTCAGCTCAGGTCAGCAGCGTATTCGGGTCAGCGGATTCCAGTGACTTCTTCTCTCTGGTTTTTACCGGGACGTGTTAGCGTAAGTGATGGGCTTGCACAATCGTTGCGTGCGTCCGTGACTGTCTGCGGCTCGGTGCAATGAGCAATGCGCATTGCAAATGTTGCTGGCGCTTTCTCCCTGCAGAAATATCTGCTGAAGCTATGCTATTTGTAATTAATTCATTTGACTTGCACATTGTCCTACATTATCACCATCTCCTTTGTTCGTGTTCCGACCAGTGTGGTCCCCAGGCGTCTTACGGCGTAACTCTCCCTCAATTTGGTTGACTATAGACGACCAACTGGTCATTGGGTACGCCCATTGGCTGCACTCCTTGATTGAGTCTGTTAATTTTCTAGTTTAATTTTTCTGGTCCACCTAATCTGCTCACTGAGGTATCTGACAGCTGTGCTCTGCTGTGCGTCGGTAACCGCAAGGTAAATTCATACGGTAACCGTTGGTCGGGCGCAGGCCTGTCTGGGACAATGGCTGCAGACAGTCTGCCCTGTAGGTACAAATAGGCGGGCAATCGTGGCCAGTCCCTGGGTGCCGTGGGAACGGACCGACTGTTCCCTGCAGACGACCGACGCCGACGCTGATTGGCCCACGGGTCTGTGACGTCAGTCTGTCGGCGGTGATTTGCCTGGCGCCCTTCGGCCGCCGCCTAATTTGGGGTCAGCGTTCTCCCAGTCACCTGCCCTCGGATTGCGGAGCGAGGCGCCTGTCTGTCCGGCCTGGGGACGTGTGGCGGCGGCCGCGCGCCGCTGACCGGACCTCTCTCTCTCTGTGTCACTTGCTCCGGAGACGCGCGGCGCGTCCTGGCACGGTGTGGCGAGGCGCGCGTTCGGCGAGCTGTTTTTGTCTGCCGGCTCTGTTTACCGAGCGGCCGAGATAGTGGCCAGCGTGGAGCGCTATCGTGGCTGCCATCGGAGCGGCCAACGGGGCGAGAGAGCGGCAGAGAGGGGCGAGCCAGCGCCGCGGGAGGGTCCAGGGCAGGCCGCCCCGCCACACAACAGCAGCAGAGCCGCTTTAGTTTGGTGTTCGCTCCAGTAGCCGCGTCTCGTGTTTTGCTTATCTGACGTGATCGTGGGAGAGTTCACACAATTGGACATCCGTCGGCTGTCTGTAGGAGCGCGAGCGAATTTCTGGATCTGAATTTCCTCTTCCACTTCCATTCTTCGGCGCTACGCTGCAGTGAGCGAGCTGAACATGAATCCGAAATCAGGTCGTCCATTGAGGCAAATGACATGTTCCAGAGTTTCGACGGTCGACGGCGGTCATATGTATTCTGCAAGCTTGTCGAAAGGAAAATCTCATTTATATTCCGCTATTATGAGAGGGCATACTGGGGCGAACTAACTTGTGGAGAATGGGGCGCGCGTCCAACCAGCTCCGGCGGCGCCAATGGATTGTCGAAAGGCAGGACTGCAATCACATATCGGATCAGCTCTGCGGCCGGGCGCCGCTCGTCGGCGAAAATTCATCGGATCGCCGAGATCGCCGCAATCGCCGCAATCGCCGACCGTCGAATTGACGCGGCCCCGTGGGGTTCGAGCCGGTTTGGGCGTTGTCCAGACTGGCCTGTTCGTTACTCGGGCGCTCGGCGCTGGCTGGCGTCTGGAGGCGGCACGGAGCCTGGTCTGGGTCTGCCGTGGGAACTGTATCTGCAGCCGCCTGTGCGCGGCCGCTAATCCTCCCGTATTGTCCTCCCCTCATTCCCAGCCTGCGGACTCAGCGTCCTGCGTGCGCCCGCTGGCAGCGCGCGGTGCCGACGACCCCGGCGGAGCGGATTAGAATGCCGGCGCGGCTCCGCTGGCGTGAAGAGTTGCCGGCGCGCCGCATTGTCGAAGTGCTGTCCGAGGCACCCCGGCTGCGCTTCGGCTGTATAGAGGCGCGTTTGATAGGCGGCTCATCGTGCGCGCCGCCCGCTGAGCCGGCATTCCTCGCGTCATTCCTCCGTCATTCAGACGGTGACGCGCTCTGTCGCCGCATGCCAAAACAACATATTTGTCCCCCGGCAGCCTGGCTCGACTGCGCTGAGTTCTGTGCGGCGCTGACTGGCGCGTCCCCAACGCTGCGGGACCTTCACGCTGTCTGTGAGATGCCTCTTTGTCGGCTATTGACGGGGTTCATCGGAGGGACCGTCACTTTAGCGAACTCCAGGCTGCGAAATACGGCGGCGGTGGCGGCGTACCTACTCAATCCTGCCGCTCAGTCGAGCTGGTCTGACCATGAGAGCTGCCTGCTTTTACTGACGCGTGCACTCCGTGCAAGTATCCGGTCGGGCCGCCAGACCAGACCCATCGGCCTCGGCTGCCAAATTTGGCTCCCACACCACCGCCGCCCAGCCCCCGTATGCACTGGCGGCCATTTTTCTGCCGGCGAGGAAAACCCGAGTTTGTCCGGCAGTCGGCGCAGTTATAATGTCCGGACAGTAGACACAACGGTCCGGTACGGCCGAGATGTGATGACGTGGCCCCGGGCAGCGATGGAGATCTCGGATTAGTATCCCGGTCCGGGGCTCGGCCTGCTTATCAGGCAGGTAGGAGTGGCGCCAGGAACAGCCGCTAACGGACATCTGCTGTCGTCGTTAAGTCGATCCGATTTCGGGACTCAGCACTCGGCTAGTGACGTGTTCATGTGCGGAGATAAATCGGAGGCGACGTCCGTTCTGGGGGTTGCCACCCGCGCCTCTCCCAGAACGGCCAGAGCTGTTCCTAGGTTCTGATCTGCGGATTGTATGCAGGTTCGCGTGAACGACGCTAGCGTGCTGCGGCTGCCGCCCCCAGTGGAGCTGAATTTGGCCGTACCCAGGTAGCAGCAGATGGGGTGGGTGACTTACGGGAACGGTCAGCCGTAAGGGTCGTCGACGGCCGCCCACTGTACTTCCATAATCGTCCAGCGGCTAAATTTAACATGGGAGACAATTGGGAACGCGGTGATCGCAATTAGGCGTGCAATAGCTGACTTCCCATAGGCTCTCGTGATCAATTCCACCGCTATAAGGCGACTAGGCGCCGTGCAGTGGACGGCTACCTTAACCTGTGCAGAAGGTGGCGCTGAACGCATTACCAGCATGGGCCACCCCGTCTCACCGGCCCCCGTCGTCCCGTCTGCCGGCCGGGCTGATCGTTAGCCGCTCTGCTCCCGGCTTCATATGTAAACTGGCCCGGTCTGGCCGCGAGTCGGCGACCCGGCTTTTTACCAGCTCGGCCAGGAGGGGGCAGGACAGAGGCTGATTGTTCTCCGTTGGCCGGCTCTGCAGAGGGAGGGAGGTTGAGGGAGGGGTCAGGGTGCCGCCGCCGCAGCCGATGACGGAGAGGAGTCGATTAGGCGCCATGACGCTGCACCGGCCGGCCCGTTGTTGGGCCGTGATGGTGCTCGTTGACTATGAAGCGCGCTGCGTGCGGCGGGCGCAGGGGCGGCCCGCTGCCGTGCAGGAGTGCTGGCTCACCGCGCCCGCCGCCGCTGCCCCGCTGCTGTCCGCCGCCCCTCACGGAGCCGTGCAGACTGCAGACGTGCTGCAGGCCACGGCGGAGCCCCGCGCGCGCCGCCCGCTGTCCGACCTCTTTGTCCAGCGGCGCAGCTCGCCACCGGCGCGCCGTTTTTGCCGCCGCTGGCCGCGGGTTTTTGTGCGCGGCGCGCGCGCGGCCATCACAGCACCGCTGTTCGGCGGAGAGCCGTGCGTGAGTGGACCGAGCGGCGGCCGTCACGGCAGCGGCTCGTCTCGTCAGCGGCGCGGAGGAGTGGGCGGCACGGAGGCGCCCGGCAGCTCGCCTCCCGCGGCCAGCGGGGTCAGCAGGGTCAGCGGGGTCAGCAAGGTCAGCAGGTCACCGCCGCCGCTGACCGGGTTACTCGGCGGCGGCGGCGGAGGAGGAGGCTGGACGCAGCAGGTCACCGGCCGCCGGCCCGTGCCGTGCCGTGCCGTCTCGGCTGCTGGTGTCGGTCGTCAGTGGCTGACGGCTGCTGACGGCTACTAATGCTGCTGATGTCTGCTGCTGCGGAGGCGCGTGTTCCGCCGTTCGGTGCAGCGTGTCACGCCTCCTACGCAGCCTGCTCAGCTCGCCATTACACCGACAACGACCGGCGCCCAGGGACGTTTCAATTCGCCCGAGGGCCGTGACCGGCCATTGGTCGCTCGCGGAGCTGCGTCTCCAAGGCCGGCGCCGTGCGTGTCTCGCCTCCCGCTCGGGGCCTCGGAACGGGCTCTGCCTCCCGCTCGGGGCCTCGGAGCGGGCTCTGTCTCGGAGCTGACGGGGCCGGGCTGTGTGCCACTGAGCTGTTGACACCGAGCGGCTGATATGGTGGGCCGTGATCAGGCCTGGGCGCGGCCCGCCTGTCGGTATGCCCGTGTCCAGTCAGCGGAGAGTGAGCCGCGGCTCGCTGGTGTTCGGGTCTGGGAGCGGCGCTCTGACCGGCCAGCGGGGTGGGTCCGCCGGGCCACCTGGCAGCACCCGCCCTGCCCCGCGGCACTGCTGCATCACGGCGAGCTGCAGGCCGGACGAGCCACCTTCCAGCATGCCTCCCGAGGGAAATGCATACCGGCGAAGCCCTGCATTGTGTAGCGAAACGCTGTGCGGCCGAATTGACTATAGCGGTCGTGACCTAGCAGTACATCACGTTATTAAGTGCGGCGTAATGCGTCAATACGTGCGCATTTTGCCACGTCGGAATGCTGATGGCGGCCGTGGGCGGTCATCGCGGTACCGCCCGCTAGCGCTCTCCGACACCGCCGCACCGCTGCCGCTGCTAATTTGACGGCGTCGTAAAGAGCGACGACCGCCGCCTCCACAGAGCCGCGGGGCGGGCGGCGGGTCGGTAGTGGGCACCCCGTCCTCGCGGCCCGCCAGGACCGTGTCGCCGTCTCGGTGACATAGTGCGCGCGGCTGGCAGGAGAGGGGTGGAGGTGGCGGGGACGGCGCCAGTTCCGTCTCCGGTGCGCCGCGCTGGCCGCCGGCCAGACCGGCAGCGGTGCAGCTCCGGCGGTGATGGCCGGAGATGCGGGGCGCGGCTCGGCGGGACGGGCGGCACCCGTCACACACCCGGCCGGAACCGCGCCGTCACGGCAGACACACATGTGACGCTCACGTGGTGGCCCCCCCCCCCCCCCCGGCTGTGTGCGGTCTCCCCAGGCGACGCCTGGCCTTGGCTCCTCACGCGTTGCCTTTCGGACGTTTGTCTATACGGACTGAGCTGGCTGGTGGTCGCTGTGTCGCCGTCGCTGTCGCCGTCGCCTCGCGGAAGTGAGGCGGGTGACACAGCGGCGGGCGGCCCGCCGGCGAGTTCAAAGGACAGGCTGAGGTGACTGGCCGCCCCCTCCAATACGCCTGAATACACGGCTGCTGCCGGGTTAAGACCGCCTGCATTGACCCGGCGCCGCGCCCGCTCCGACGACGACGACGCATTTCCATATCAATGCGGCGGCCGGCCCTAGCTCAGCCGTTTACCGGCGTTTTTCTGCCCTGCTGGTGAGCTATCCCGGCGTGACGGTGTGCGGAGGTTTACGACAGGGTTGTCCCATGCAGCGTCGCTGGCTCTCAGTCTCTGTGCGGCGGACGTGCTGCGTCACTCGCCTTGCTATGCGTTTGTTCGGCGCCGACCCGGTCATGACTCGTCGTCGAGAGGTTGGGAGGTATGGTGGTCGGTCTGTCGGTCTGTCGCGGCTGGATATGCGGTCTGTCTCCGGTTTGGCGGTCTCGAGATGTCATCAGACGACCCCGCACGGCGTCTTGGAACCCCCGCGGCCGGCCGATCGGACATCGCAGAGCTGGGAAATGATCCGGAAGTGCCTATGGAAGAGGCGGAGTCGGGATCGGAGTTTAATGTCGCCGGCGCTAGGCCCCGTTCGGCCGGTAAATGTCCATTGTCCAGCTGATTGATCAGCGACGCTCAGTTTCCGCTCAGCTCGGGCGGAAATCCGCTTTGTCGATGCCGCTGTCGCCAGTGGAGCGGTTCAGCCGTCTTTCCTGTCAGATTCGGGTGACGAATGGAGAGTTAGCACGCACGCGTCTGTCGTTTCGTGGTAACTCCGTTTACAGAACCGCGAGGACACATAGCAACCAGCAGTGCTACTGTGTCGCGCCCGAGCGCTGCTCCGGCTCTGTCTTTGGTGACAGACGTCAACGGGTGCAGCGCCGGCGACTGGGAGGGCCGCGGCCTGACGGGGCTCAGTGCAGCTGTTGCGGGGAAGGGACATTGGAAGGCGCTGACGGGCGACGGGTGACCACCCGCCAGCTCGGTCTCCAGCCTTCCAGACGCGCGACATTGATCACCGCTGACGCGTCCTATTTTGTGTCCCCGCGCCGATGTCTCCAGAGACTACCCGCGCTGTCGCAATGAAGACGAGCGACGAGCGTCACCCCGGAGGTGCTGTGGCCACTCGGCCGTCCACGCGCCGGGCTGTGACGATGACGAGGCGCGTGTGTCTGTCGCGGTCGGAGGGCACCGCGACGTGACGGCTGACCGCCGCCGAAACCGAGCGGCGTCCGCCTGCGGCCGCCGACACAAAGCGGCATGTGAGAGTCGCACGCCCCGGCGGCGGCGGGTCGCGCCTCGGCGCCGACCTTGTGCCGGGCGCGCCGCCGGACTGCGGCTGCGGCGGGCGCGGCGCCGCTCCGTGCCGTCCGGCCCCCCGGCCACGCC
>JARBER010125481.1:0-11080 GCA_030265075.1 Balanus glandula
GATTGGCTAAGCAGCATGTGCTTTATTTGAACACTGAGTCAGAGTATGTATATAGTTTTTAGTAATTTGACAAATTACCACTTAAAACAATTTTAATTAATTAAAAAAAAATCATTAAGAACAGTAAGTTGTTGCCATTTTTGAAAACAGAAAAATTAACTGTATTAAACAATATAATCAGTTTGTTTTCTGATCAATTTTTGGAAGGTGGCCTGTTTCCTTTAAGCCACTTTTTATCAATCTTTCCCAGGTGGCAGTATCGCTTTAAACCTACCGCCATCTCTTAGCGTTAAGTGTAAGCGGAACAAAAGTATTAAAAAGCATATTCCTAATAGTTTTCTTCAAAACTGATAAAACGTGAATTTTCACCCCAACCGTATCTTTTGCTTCCGTGCGAAACATGGTATGCTGTCTAGTGTTTATATTTTTTTTAATTGACAATACGTATATATTGATTTATAAATCAATCATGTCTTGTGACTTACTTGATAGAATTGGCGATATTTGTGGCGAATGTGTAAACTGCCTAGATTCATAAGCCGTTCCCGGGAAAATTTGGCCGGTGCGCACCGGGTGGCTTTCAACTCACTGTCTCGGGTAACATTTTAGTTGTAATTTATGTACGTCATTCTGCACATTTGAAGACACGTCTCGAGGAAGAGACAAACGCATTTTTTCTGGTCGAACTTCTCTATCTTCATTCTGTCAAAAGTTATTGACGCAAAAGTGTTTGGGAACTTCAGATGACATTGGCGGACTCTATTGAATGTTTGGTGTACGTGGCGGACCGCTGAATATAAATTGCACAGTGATCATCAACAATGGTGTATGATAAATGAGTTCATCTAGAAGAAATTGAACTGATGTATAATGCGTATGTGCTCCATCTCACCCCCGGTCAAGTGACACCAGCCAAGTCGCTCATGTACCGCGGGGTACCTTGGGTGGTTTACTAGCCTGTACAAAAATGTAGATTAAAAAAAATGTTTTGTTGTGTGCTATACCGGAAAGACAAAAACGTGTGACGCCTAATACAATTGTGAAAGTGAGACAAGATGATCATGATTTTAAAACATACCTACCGCTTTGGAAAAAAGCGGCTAAGTGTCTCTGGTATCCATACCTAGTCCTAGGTTGTCAGGACACTAGCACTTCGAAAGATAGTCGCTGTTAGCCTAATGCACTTTTTTCCTTAGGGGATGGCCAATTGAAAAGAATGTGAATCAAAGTGAATCCAAACAGTCAACACCTCATAATAATTTATTAATGCCCAAGACGCGTTTCGTTTACACTAGAGCCCTTCATGGGACATGTTTTCAGCTCCCATTCCATTCCATCCCATTCAGCTTGATCCAAATCCGTTCCGTTCCATATCCATTTTTAATCGGGCTCCCATTTCCATTCCATTTCCACAAAATTCAGCATATTTAACTATTTTTAGTGTTAAAAAATGATATGGTCGTCTCATTCCAATCCAAATCCATTCCATTTATATAAATTCCCCAAAGTTTCTCCCATTTCCATCCCATTTCCATTCCATTCCCATTTCCATATGGAATTTCCATTCCATGAAGGGCTCTAGTTTACCCCCACAGGCTCTAAATTTGCCCTGGAAAATGCACTGCGGTAATGGCAAACATAATTGGATTTCACCTGCTTTGAGCCTGTCTCATTTCCTCGAGACACGGAAATGAACAACCTCTTGGAACGTCTGTACGACGGCTGTGGGTTGCGTCGTTTGCTCTCCGACGTTTCCTGACAGTGTGTAGTTCAGACGAGCAATGACACCATTTGGGTGCTGTATAGTTGGGTGGAAGTTCGCTGAGGTGCTCAGCCGCCGCCGTTGAGTTTCTGGCCAGGGTAGTTGTGTGGAAGGTCAGCCCAGTTGAGAACATGGTCACAGCCGCTTTAACAGCGGACTGAAAACACGGTGTCCGAGCCTGGAACGGTGCGATTGTCGCTCGGGTCGGATGTTGCAGTTCGACTCAGGCTTTTCATTAGTTGTATTTGCACCGTGACGGCGATATCGATGGCTGGCGTACCTTTGTTTATGCGTCAGAGGGCGAATTATTATTTGGGAGATGATGAGCAGATGTTTGGTAGCCACCGTGAAACGCCGTTGTAAAAATTGAAGCGCGTTTGGTTCCGGGCTGCTTTACTCAACCATTCTTTGAAAAAATTAAATACCCTTTATTGTTTCTAGAGAATGCAATAACTGGATGGTAGGTTAACATGTGCCTGTGGTTTGTGATCAGCAAATACAGATCTATCGTTACGTGGGCCGAGTGGGTGGGTCGGTACGTCTACCGGTTTGCCAGAATCCTGATATTGCGCCCAGCAGGGACGATCTGTTTGTGTACGTAACTTTGATTCGTAAGTATTTGCCATAGGTCAGTATTACTGTCATCTAAATGTCATCCGCCATAGACTGGTGTTCCGTTTTGTGATGTTCCGATCACCTATATTTTGTGTGCACACAGAGCCAGAGAACACATTGCTTTGCTTGTTTCCACTGATCAACCTGGTCTATGATAGCTACATCATCCCCTTCTCTTGTGTAGAGTAAACTGTTTTTAAAATATTACATCTAAGATGTCTAGGCAGTTTCGATAACATTGCAATTACCTAACCCATTGTCTGCTTGTTTTCAGGTAAGTAATGCGACTTTGCGTGATCTGCAGTCTCCGCATGGCTCGCCGTGCCTGATGACGTCAGAGCTCTGTAGGAGGATACCAGGTAATGCCTCCCCAAGGTATATTCATGAAGGTAAGGGCGGCAGAACTCGGTCACGTGACGTTCCGACCCCGGCACACCTCAGGTGCGACTGCACGCTGAGATCCTTGATTGTGGTGGACTCCAAGGAATATCAGTCAGCTTATGCTCCCGTTGCTTTAACATTGCGATTTTGCAGACGTTCTTTGAAGAACACAAAATTTAGGTGCTAAAAAATGTCATGAAAAATCAGTACCAGATATGGATACAAGAAAGGACAAGCTATCTTTTTCATTACCTAGCGCTATTTTGTCAACCTTATATTTCTCACCAGACGACCTAAATCACAGCCGACAAAGCGATTAGTCTTATTTGCCCCTAGATCTTGAGATCTAGCCATCAGATTTTTAAAAAATCAAACATTTTTCGATTCCCTTCAACATGATCTATAATTTGTTATCAAACAAATTTCCTAGAAATCTTTGACAGGGGCTACACGGGCGAAAAACGCTACACATTTTAGGTTTTTAATCTAACAGCATCCATGTTTACCAACTAATATGGTTTTAATGGAAGGGATCTAAAGAAAATAAATTTTAGGTTGATATTTAATTGTCATTTTTTAAATTACGAAAATCTTTAGACCATAACTGCATACAATATCCTCTGCCACCTGGACCATCCTGGATATGCCGTCATGGCCGTTGCCCAATAAGAGATCAGGATTTAAATTACGTTACCGTATTGTGTTATTTACAAATTAATAGTCTGTAAGAATCTATAGTTAAAAAACAATGTACAAATACTTAAAATTATGTTTCTTACAGAAAATACATCAGATCAGTTGGTTAGGCAACCTGTAAAACTGCAATTATTTCATGACTCAATCATTTGAAATGGTGGTTGCCAAAAAAGCGTCAGTTCACTTTGAAATGCGCCAGAAAACTAGATAATTCGCGGCCTACAATCAGATCGTTTCTATAGCCACGTGACCTCGTGCAACCCACCTAGGTAATGCAATATTGTGGTTCTTGTCAGCACTGTAGCCACGAAGATGCGAAATCCGTGATGCTTGTAGAATAACTAGTCGTATATGTGAGTAACATCTTTCACCATGGAGTGTATTCGACACATGCATGTAAAAATTTGACAGACGACAGCACGATTAAATTTGACAATATACCGTTTTCACGATGTTTTTTTGCGCTGTAAGGATAACATATTTGAAGATAACTTGTTGATGTTTGGTAAATAGCCTTTAGGATGAACTTTAACGTGTAATGTGTTGCTAGAAATGATACCCATGGGAATAGCTCTAGCAAAAACTTGCGTGAAAAAGTTTTTCTTGAAATTTGCTTACCAAAATATAAAAACATTATCCTTTAAAATACCATCCTCAAAGCGCAAAACAAAATCATCATGAAAACGGATGATATAATGAAATAAAAATACAATACGCCATTATCAGTGATGAGCCCTACTTAATGATCCAATACTCAACAGAACCGACATGCTCGCTGGCCACCACTTCCACGAATGGCCAAGTCATGGTTGGGTGGGAACGCGACAGCATTTACGGCTACTATTGCAGTGGCAATGTTCCGACGTTTGCATATAATGGTGAATACCTTTCTTTTCATAAATAAACTATCTAAATGTTCTGCTACATTTCCCTTCCATTGGTGAACAGCAACCACATATAACTTATCATTGCAGCCTCTTGTAGTACATCATGTTCCCATTTAACATATGACGTCAAAGGTTCAGATGACATCTCATATCCCGGACATGCTCCTCTCCTCTCGGCTCTCTCACTTTCTCACTCTCTCGCTCTCGTGCTCGCTCTCTCGCTCTCTCGCTCTCTCGCTCACTCGCTGTCTCGCTGTCTCGCTCTCTGGTGAAATAAAAACACTTTGAATGGCATATCCGTCGGCTACCGAGTGTGCCTTCCGCCCATCACACGCTAAGTCTGTTATTTGACGTTCCTGGCAGCTGCTTAAGCAGCACAGTGTCTTTGAACACCTCACGCCAGTTTAATTAAACTTCGCGCGCGCTGGCGTCGCCCCAGAGAACTGATGGGTTGTGGTGCAGGTGACACCTGAGGAAGTTTGTCAATCTGAAAGTGAGTGCGGGAGGGTCTGATAACTGACACAGCTGAGGTCTGCCGGGCTCGACGGTCCCTAGGTTTTCGGCTCAAAACTCGAACGCTTTATGTTTTGATATTTTCGGAAATTGAACTGGATCGATCTGTATTTTATGTATACAAAATTTACGCTCTCGATGTTTACGTTAGCGTCACTTTGACCGTATAAATATTCACCCAAACATTGTCCCGGCATGAAGCTGCATTCCAGTGAGGTGAGTAGTGTAGAATGTACACCATGCAGCGTATAACTCGCTGTAATATTGACCCTGCGCTGTGTAACTGCCGGGCTGATGTCCGTGATCTGTTTAGTGTGCAGTGTGGGCAGTGTGTCTGCGGTGATAGGATCGGTCGCTGCAGCTGCCGCGCGGTACTCCAGAGCGCACTGCTCGCAGATCAGCCGACCGTGATCAGGTCGGTACTCAACTCGCCGTGCAGACTCCGGCGCGGCCATACACTATTCGGGGCAGCGATACGATCGCGTGCTCCACTTCAGTCCGGCACACTGCCTCTCTACCTCTCTGCCTCTCTGCCTCTCTGCCTCTCTGGCCTCCCTGCCTCTCTGCCTCTCTGCCTCTCTGGCCTCCCTGCCTCTCTGGCCTCTCTGCCTCTCTGCCTCTCTGCCTCTCTGGCCTCCCTGCCTCCCAGACCGGCGCTCCGCTGACGGACGCACGGACCCGTGCAGAGCCCATGTCGATTAGCATCTCAGAAGCTAATCGACATGGTTTTCACACGGGTCGACACGGGTCGTGCAGGAGAACTCAGCCAAGTTTTCTGATCTGCCTTGCAAGATGTAAATGGGAATGGGATCTGATATGTTTCACACTGTTATTCTCTTGTTGTCTCAAACAACAGTTGTTTGCTTGTTTGCAAGCTGAGTGACTTTTTGGACGCAGCAGCTGGTATTCTGCGGAAGTTCTTTCTGAAAACAACTGAAGACTGTGGTGAAAGGTCCATTCACAGCCTGAGCCTCATTTGAATATGAAGGGCTGTTATGTAAACCTGACTGGATGCGTTATTCTGAAAGCGTAACTAGGCGACTGAAAAACTAAAACGCTAAAGCGATGCTCATTGGGAATACATATCACTGGTTATTGCAGCTTTGCGGCACATTTTATGGGTCTTTATATTTAATTCACACCAACTGAGGTGGTCTTTACAGAAATGTTGATCAAACCACGATATCAGATGGAAAACAAAGCCCACTTATCATGGCTAGCTCTGATGGAATTGACCGCCAGGCATGTGTTCAGATCCCGAACACGGATCCCGGGATCTTATCTCTTAGATATGGATTATGGAACCGCTGGGATTATATATCCGCCTTTACATATTGTCGATAGATTCATTGGAATCATAGATCCGTCTTCAAAGATTGCTCGGCGGATCGGCCGGAATCCGAGATCCTATAGACATGATTTTGCTTTGGGATGAACTGGGATCCGGAATTGGCCATTATACAGTCATGTATTTTTAGAACCCATATTTTTGGTACCTGTCAGTATTCTTTTAATTTCGGTATAAATACAACTAGCATAGACTTACACACACGCACTCATACACACACGCACACGCACACACTTACAGCCTTACTATTATCTCACGCTAGCGAACTTTAATCCTGTCGTATTTATCCAACTCTTAAATTACTTCATTTATCACTTCATGTGGAAGATCGAGAATTGCACGCGACCGCGAGCCGGATTCACTATCTCCGCTTTCCAGCTGCTGGCGTCAGATGGAAACGGCTACGCTGCCAGAAGACAGTCGCATTAGAACCCATCACGGAACTCTGTGGCTCCGTCACACCGCCCTCCGCGGGCGCATCTGGTGACGTCACTGGGTTGCTGTGACGTCACCGAGAGACGCCGATTGCAGGCCGTGTGACGTCACCGACGACCTTAACGACCCATCCGTCTCCCTGTTCGATCAATACGGTCAGGGGAGGTCGGAGAGGGGGTGTTCGTCGGTCGCCCATCCCGCAGAACTACCCGGCCAGAAATCCGAACCAGTCGTTGTCGCCACTGCAGGTGATCCGACTTTCGTGCGAAAAGACAGCCCTCGACAGAGGGGTCCTCTGTCGTCCGTGTGTTTCTCTCCCCGGGGGTGTCTGAGCGCGCCCCTGAGCGCGCCCCTGGCGTAGTTCGCCGAGAGCCGAGCGCGGCTGACAGGTGATTTGAGCCATAATAAGTTGATGACGCCTTGATTAGATTGGGGCGTGCGGACGGCGCGCGCGGCGGTCGGATGCGCGCGCGGAGGTGCCAGTTTGGCACCTCGGCTCGTCACGGCGTGTGACGTTTCTGTCACTGTCACCTCCGGCAACGCTGCCGTCACCTCCGTCACCGCCGTGGCCGTCGACGCCTCTCCCTTCGTCGTCTCGTCGTCGCCGTCGTTGCCGGCCCCGCTGAGGGACGTGTCTGGCTTCCCCGAGCCGCGTAATCAGTGGTGGCTGCGGCCGCGCTGTATATCGACCTCGGGGTCGACCGGCCGATACCGGGGCGACACAGCGGCGGTGAGCGCGGTCGCCGCCGGCAGGTGCAGGTCGCTCCTCGCTCTCCAGGGCCTGTGCGGAGGCAGGGCCGCCATGGAGGGCCGCCTGGCGCCGCTCCGGCACCGGCTCAGCTTCAAAAAGGACCGGCCGCCGTCGGCAGTCGAGTTGAAGCGGTTCCGACGCTACAACACAGTGGTGTGGTACAGGAGCCCGCCGCTGGCCGAAGATCGGGACGTGAAGCGGGTGCACAGTCATCACCACCTGTGAGTACCGGACGGTTGGTAGTGGCTGGCGGTGGTACCGCGGGGGAGGTGCCGTCGTTGGTCCAGTTTGTGCCGTGGCGTGATGGGATATCCCGTCACCTGGGGATCGTGGATCTGTCGCCTGGAGGTCTAGTAATTGGGGATTTCTCTCCGTAATGAGGGAAATCCCTTGACCCTGATGATATCGTATTTCCAGGAGAGACGATGATTCAATTAATCTGTAGATCGTTTTGTTCCTAGAGTCATTATTAGTGAGTTGTAGATCCAGCTCTGAAGGTAGATTTTATTAATACTTACGAGTACAAGCCCATGCCTACCAGTTTATTAATTAATGCATGTTTACGGTTGTGGCCAATCATCAACCTTCTCGCGCATTAGTTATCATTCAAAATATGTAAAATGTTTCCATAAAATTATCGTTTGAACGAGAATTAAAGTTTAAATAAAGTGCATATTTAAATGTTATTCTGGGATAATCGATATAAACGTGTTTTTCACTGCTTACTTGATGTGTTGGTGCGCATGATTTTGTTTTGAATGATATCTGGATAGTGGATATAACATAGATGAGCTGGGCCCCTACTGTTTCTTTGCTGATAGGCTTCAAGAAACTTATGATGCTGGAAATCCGATAAATATGAGAATTTTACTCAGTCTATAATCTCGATTGACTTCATAATATTATTATTATACTCAATAGCTTATTATAAGAGTGTAGTAAATTATCACAGACGGTACTCCAAACTGTCCTTTGTGATATTGTCTATTGTTGTTCGTATATAACTTGCATGTGCGTGATGTACAAATAACATGTGTGCGTCTTTAACCAACCCCATGCATTTGATAATAGAATGTGCAACATCATGTACGCAAAATGTAGCGTTGGCGATCCCCATACCGCCAAGCGAACGGGATCGCTAACATCAAGCCACTGCGAGTTAGACTGTGCCGCCTTACATCTGAGCCTTGCGGAACAACCTAGCTGCAGGCGTTTGCTGCGGCTGGAACTCGCGTTCGTGCCCTACGAGCGCTGAAAAGTCGCAGAGGCGTGTCGGGTGCCAAGAAAATGAGGTGCATTGTAGCGTTAGGTTAGACTTGCAGTGATGTGACTTATAGTATATTAAGTTCAAGACATTATTTATAAAGCAAATAACCTGCCAAGGAATGGGTTTTGCGCATGTTGATTGAAAATACCACCTGAGAAGTATTAGAAGTTAGAACGCACTAAAAATGGAGCGGCTCAAACTTGTCAAGCAACGTTTTCACTGACTGAAAAATTTACTTACCCAGTTTCAAGATAAAATGCAATAATCTCAGAATCATCTTATTGGTTTCCTTCCCCACCAGCTTTCTGTGGAAAATCTTGTCTTTCTGCTGGGGTATTAAGGAGGGCCATTCTAGTTCACACCGAAAGCAATCGACCCCCATTTGTGGTCAGATAGGCCCGTACGGTACGTGACCGGGATTTATCAAGATACCGACGTGCTATCCGCAGAGTACTAAATAGATGCATAGACCGAATGGTATACGGACAGACAGACAGCAGTGGCGAATGCTGAAAAGGGGTTGAAGGGGTTTTTAGTCAACGGTTTTGTTTTTTTAACTATGTATGTCTCTGACTGTTGGTCCTTCTGTCATCATTTTTGATGATACTTATTGTGTACGTATTTAAAAGGGTTTGCTGTAGTAATAGTGTTGGTATACTAACAGTCATGCAGTTTCGTCCTGAACTTCCTGCAGATATTTGATGTGTTTCCTCCGCGGACGCTTGCCTGCACTGCGGGTGTCTGGCGGGCCAGGCACGCCCCTGTCTCTCATCTATTCCCCCTGATGTCCACCTCATGGTCACCGTACCTCATCTAGGGTCCCCTGATTCCGCTTATCTGGCCACAGTGCCGTTACCGAGGCCTGCTGCGGCGCGAGGCGGCGCCGGCCTGGCCCCGGTGGACGTGTGGTGCGACGTTATTGCATTACAGCCCGCTGGCGGACATAATCGCTGGCTTTGTCAGCAGCTGGTGCTCTCTGTCGCCCATTACATGGCGTGCAGTGGCCACAGTATGTGTCCGTGACGGGTGCCGCTCTTTGATCGCGGCAAAATTAGCCATCGATCTCCGTGACAACGTAGACGGGGCGAAACCATTACCGAATGATCGACAGCGATGGTGACTATAAGTATCCTTCTGACAAACGTTTCTTTTCCATTTACGCTGTCTGACAGTCGTCCAGTAATAACTCGCACGTTAAGGTCAGAAGGATGAAACAAGCTTCCGTGTGCTTCCTTAATGGGACATTGCCACCTTAACATCAGGTTTGAGTTGAGATAGCCATTTTACGTGCTGGGCTCTGAAAATTAGTATGATATCAGTTAAAACAACCAAAATGGTCTAATTAAAAAGATATTTGTGTTTAACTTTTACATCAGTGAAAAATAAGCACTTAGTGTAATGGTATATAGGGCTTAATGAATGGTGACGTTATCTCTGTCTAGCGTATTTGTGTTGTAGGCGACTTGGGCAGACATATTGGAAGCAATTAACAGAGTAAAGTTTTTTCCATTACCTAATTTTCCTTCGTTTTTCTTTGCTATGACGTCACCGGACCAGATAATATAACTTCAGTTTGTAGGAGTTTGAGGCATTTTTTAGAAAAATAAACGTGATATTCGTGATCAGCAGCATTTATTTCATACTTTTGCAAAATATGACTTACATTTTACAACTTTCCAAAACGTGGCAATGTCCCTTTAAGAAGGAAATGCAACCAAATCACAACACCTCTCCAGATATAACAACACAACAACGTCGTATTATTAGTGGCGTGCGCTGTCGAGTGTGACGCTAAATCCGCTCTGCAGACAACACCGTCCAGGGACCGGGGCGACTCCCGGCCGCGCTAACAAGACACTCGCTGCGGCTCTGTCGCAGCCGAGGGTCGCTGCTGGCCCCCGATGACGTCACGGCGCGGCGCTAATGGCGCACAGTCCGCGCTGGCCGCCGCTGCCGAGCCACGGGTGAGTGGCGGGCCGGATCGTTAGCCGGGCGGCGGCCGCCCGCGGAGCCGACGTCAGCTGGTGCAGTGACGCCCGCCGAGCCGACGCCAGCTGGTGAACCTGATGGTGACGCCCGCTGAGCCGGAGTCAGCTGGTGAACCTGATGGTGCCGCCCGCGGAGCCGACGTCAGCTGGTGAACCTGATGGTGACGCCCGCGGAGCCGACGCGAGGGTGAACCTGATGGTGACGCCCGCGGAGCCGACGCGAGGGTGAACCTGATGGTGACGCCCGCTGAGCCGACGCCAGCTGGTGAACCTGATGGTGACGCCCGCGGAGCTGACGCGAGGGTGAACCTGATGGTGCCGCCCGCTGAGCCGACGCCAGCTGGTGAATCTGATGGTGCCGCCCGCTGAGCCGACGTCAGCTGGTGAACCTGATGGTGCCGCCCGCTGAGCCGACGCCAGCTGGTGAATCTGATGGT
>JARBER010125592.1:0-11078 GCA_030265075.1 Balanus glandula
GAGGAGGAGACAGGGTCAGGTCAAAACTGGGCACCCACGGCTCGTCCAGGTCAGAGTCGTTCCGCGAGCCCTCACTGTGGGGGACAGGGTCAGGTCAGATCAGGTCAGGTCAGGTCAGTCGTATGCGTGTGCGCGTGGCACATACTCGATCACTGGGGGTGAAGCAACAGTTTCAAATAACCCAGCAAAATGGGCATACCAGACACACAAATACCGACTATGGTATGCGGTCAAGCCGGTCAGGCCAGGGCATGAGTGTGTGACGATTCACGACCCTTTCTCGGTACACAGACGGACAGACGTGGAGCAGACCAGCTCCGCCAGCCCCCCGCGGCGTGTTTGTTATCATTGCGTGGTCCCTATCGCCCCTCTGTCGCGCACACCGCCCGGCGCGACGACGGTAGACGTCAGCATCGATAGTTCGAGGTCGTCAGGACCACTCAGGGTCGGGAGGGAGCGTTAGGTCAGACTGGTGGGTCAGGTCAGGTCAGAGGGTACCTGACGGGACCGGGACACCTCTGGTGGGACAGGTCAGGTCAGAGGGTATCTGACGGGACCGGGACACCTCTGGTGGGTCAGGTCAGGTCAGAGGGTACCTGACGGGACCGGGACACCTCTGGCGGGTCAGATCAGGTCAAAGGGTACCTGACGGGACCGGGACACCACTGGTGGGTCAGATCAGGTCAGAGGATACCTGACGGGACGGGGACACCTCTGGTGGATCAGGTCAGGTCAGAGGGTACCTGACGGGACCGGGACAACTCTGGTGGGTCAGGTCAGGTCAGAGGGTACCTGCCGGGACCGGGACACCTCTGGTGGGTCAGGTCAGGTCAGAGGGTAACTGACGGGACCGGGACACCTCTGGTGGGTCAGGTCAGGTGGTCAGAGGGTATCTGCCGGGACCGGGACACCTCTGGTGGGTCAGGTCAGGTGGTCAGAGGGTATCACCCGGGGCTGGTCAGTTGCACCTAGACAGGTCGATCCACTGGCGCTGGGGAGCGATGGTGACAATTCTGGAGGCCAACATCACCGTCACCGCTGCCAGGTCACACCGAGACAGTGACAGTATTGTAGCCGCGTGTGTCGTGTGTTGTAGCCGCGTGTGTCGTGTTGTGTAGCCGCGGGTATCGTGTGTTGTTGCCGCGTGTGTTGTGTGTTGTAGCCGCGTGTGTTGTGTGTTGTCGCGTGTGTTGTGTGTTGCTCCGTGTGTTGTTGCGCGCGTGTGATGTGTGTTGTCGCGTGTGTTGTTGCGCGCGTGTGATGTGTGTTGGGCCGGGAGGCTGATTTCGGTGTCTCGGTTCCTCCGGCCCGCCCGGCCCCGGCCCCTCCCTGCAGCAGCTCGTCTGCCGTAAACAGCAGGCCGTGCAGCGCGCCTGGTAAACAGGCGGACAGAGCGGGCCATGCAGCCCGCCTGGTAAACAGGCGGACACAGCAGTCCGTGCAGCGCGCCTGGTAAACAGGCGGACAGAGCGGGCCGGCCGAGGGGCGCCTGGTTAGCCGCGAGTGGCCAGCAGAGCCATCCCCGTCCGTCCGACCGCATACCAGGGGCGTGGCCCGGCCAGAGACGACGCAGACGGGGGAGGGGGTCCGGGGGGGGGGGGGGCAGAGGCGGTCCCGCGGCGGCGGCTTCCCAGTCAAGGCCTCAGTGTCGCTCAAAGATGTTTTAATCACAAACACTTGTAACAAAGTGAGAGCGGAACTGTTTGGTGAATGAACATCAACTAAAACATCCAAATAGTTTAAAATTAAGAAAACTTGGTGATGCGGGTTTCGAAACGCCAGACGTACAATATAACTGTGTTCATCGGCGCAACAGCTGCAGGGGGATAGGCTGATTACTCCTCTGACCTGACCAAAGCTTGTACGCTCGCCAGGCTTTACTGCACGCAATGACGCAACATCAACGTTATGTGTTGCACCATGTCATGTTGTCAGTAGCGACGCACCGGATTGTTTTGCTATGTCACGTGTTTATCGATTTATGTAAATCAGCCTTGCTATCCTGGGAATCTGGAATCGGGAATACTTCAGCTGATCGTTTTCCTCTGGGGCGCCACTCTCCAAACACAGAGTTGGCGCATCGGCTGATACCGCGGCGGCGGCCGATCGCCCCGCCCAGGGCCGGATACTAGGCCCCGCCCACCTATCGGACGCGACAAACATGTCGTAAAGCCCGTCCCAGTCCTACTCCGGCCACCTCCCGCCTCCGCAGCGGCCATCCACATCCCACGGAGATGGAGCCCGATATCGACCCCTGACGCCGACCGAGACCCGTCACGCAGAGAAGCGGAGCGACGGGGGACCGATAACGGGGGGGGGGGGGGGCGTCCCGAGCCGTGCCTCCCAGCCCGGCGCCACTCACGAGTCGGTCTCTTCACTGCTGTCGGAGTCCTCCTGTTTGGTCATCTTGTACTTCTTGTGGCGGTCGATGAGGTCGATCAGGTACGAAGTCTTCTTGGCCTTCCGAATGAACGGCAGACGTAGCAGCTCCTTGGCCGTTGGTCTCTGTAACGGACCCAGAGAGACAGCGGGTGAACGCCATGCTCACAGGGGAAATGCATGCATAATACAGCACTAGTGGCACAACGTTAACGTCTGCTATAATTACATGTAAGGCTAGTACCAGCGCAAAGTTTCGCCAGAGACAGGCGGGGCTGGTAACCCGATTAGACGTGGCTTTGCAGAGTTAAGGCTCTAGGGCACTGCATATGCATGCTGCATAGTGTACGACCTACTTCACAAAGCACTCACTTAATTTCACAGCGCGACTAGGACACTGGGAGTCCAATATCAGAGTTCACAGCGATGTCCGGCTGTCTGTGCGTCACAGGGAGACGGCACTGTACTGCCGCCTTATTGCAAATGTCACCCCGCTGGGGACGACAGGCGTGAATTGGTCGCAGAGCGAAGACGCCAGTCATAGCCTTACAGAAACACAGCCCGTATGGACTTCAATAAAGCCAGTAGGGAGGCGTGCTGGAGAGTCGTGACACTGAAACCGCTATTCCATTACATGACCTTCACCAAATTTCGGCACTGCCACCAACCGCAATCCCGGCTGGATACTGTTAAGCCGTGGGATCTCCGTCCCTCCTAAGATTGGCCACCTGCAGGATACAGAGAAGCTGCCGAGTATCCCGATGCCCCCGTTTATCAGACCGCGGCCGGCCGGCGGCCGGGACAAAGGTGACAGAGCGAGCCGGCCCCAGCACGTGTCGTCCGATGGCGGCCGACAAACCGCCTCTATCGGAGACACCTCGGTGCCCGGCCAGAGTGACGCCGCCGCAGCGTCCAGCGGCCAGGTCGGCCGGACGCCCACAGCGCGCCGAGACGCCGCCGGCGGGACCAGAGCCGGACCACTCCGCCGGCGGGACCAGAGCCGGACCACACTGCGACACAGAGAGACAGCGGACCGGCCTTTCTCTGGCCGCCGCGTCCCCGCCGGACCACAACTCCGAACAGCGGCTGATGCCACCCGACCGGACCGTAACTCCCCAAAACTCCCCGCCTGACTGTAACTCCTCCGAGCAGCTGATGCCACCAGACGGGACCGCAACTCCCCGCAACTCTCCACTGCGCTGGGACGGCACCGCTGCCGCCGCCGCCGCCGCCGCGGATGACTCAATATCCGAGTCACCAGTGTCCAGCATGGCCCTGCTGACGGCTGACAGCAGACGGACGGACGGACGGACGGACGGACGGACGGACGGACGGGTTATGCCGCGCGCCGCCGCCTGTCAGACGTCATGTTTGACATATGCGCTCCGACCGATGGCGTCATCCGACAGCCCAGATACCAATCGAGTTTTTAGAAGCGGGCTCGTTATTGATGAGCAGGTTGTCATTCATGGTTTGAGCCGCTCCAGCAGCGGCGTGGCGCCGTGCAGAGACAGTCACGCTCCAGTGCGGACCGACTTGACCGAGTGCACGGCCTTCTGACCATACATGATGTCACTAATTGGTCAGAATCACAACAGGGAGGAATAGTGATGAGCAGCATTACTGCAAGGAATACTGAGCTACATCACTCCAATGAGCAAAAATGATTAACTACATCACTGCAAGAAATAATAGCCATTAGCGACATATAACAGATGTAACTATATGACTTGAAGTGTCAAGAGGTTGGTAATTCAACTGAGCAGAAAATACGTAAGCACTGCCAAGTCAAACCACAAATGTCAATGTGACAGAAGTTAACCACAATACGTTGCATAAGAACACAAACACCACATCACCGATAAACGTTCAAGTCAAGTATTTCTTCAAAGCAGGTGTGATAATACGAATCCACTAGTGGTTCACGTGAATGTGCTATTTCCTCGTCAAGAAGTCAAGTCAAGTTAATGATAGATGTCACTGATAGAACATCAGCTACATCATTTCCTTTACTTTCGAGAACGCTGCTCAGGTAAATTTTTAGATCATGATACGTGAAGTACATCGAACGCAAAGAGCAAAAAACAAGGACACCCCCTTGTTCACACAAGACTATCACAAACCTACCTGTATGTACTATGTAGTGAAATGTTTGTTATCACCTCTTACTTAGCTATGCCAACACCAGGGCTCGGTAGCAAGGTGCCATTAAAGCAAACATAACTTCCGCAAACGTTCAATTTGGTAATGATACGACGCCAGTCCCTTCAGCACCGATGCTAACAATACACGCTGATAGAACGCAGATTCTGTGACATAAAAGGTAATCCAATCCAGCATAATACAACAGTAGCCATTACCCAAACAAATCAGCCTTGCTCTAAATATACACGCCGTGTGCGTCAGCGTCCATTCAGCCCGGCTCCCTGCTATTGACCAGTAATCAGCCGAAGCTGCTGCGTCCGGCCGAAATAGCCTGCCGCCGCGCCGCCCCCGTCTGCAAACGTGGACCGTGAAGTCGCATAACTGCCCCGCTGCCGGCGGCGCGGCCTGCGGCGAGGCCGTACAGCGACTTAGGCAGGAGGCGGGCCCAGTCTGGTGTCAGACCAACCTGCAGACTAGTCTATAGGGGGGACCAACGGTGGTGGCGGCGGCGGTGTTGGTGGTGGTGGTGTTCGGTGTTTTGGGATTTAGGGCGCCGGAACTACTGCTGTTATATGCGGGTCAGCGGGGCCACAGCCCACAGCTGCCCGGTGGCCACGGCCAACTTCAGTCGTGAAATACGGCCAAACTCGCGGAGAAATTCTAGGCCTTATGAATTTAGCCGGTTATGAAAACAACCCGCAGGAACTCCTTTCCATAAGAAGTCGTAAAGCAGCTCTCCACGAAAAACAACATTCGCTGCATTCTAACCCAAAGCTCTACTATGCTCGTCGCTTTTTGTCACATGTTTTCGCCTCCGCCACGCTGCCAACTCCCATCACACACATGAATCATCTCACCGGCTGCCTGTCGCCTTCCAGCCGGCGTCCCTGTCCCGTCTCCCACCCGTCCCTACACCGGCAGCACCGGCAACACCGGCAGGCAGGCAGGCGGCAGGCGCGGCCTCACTCACGTTCTCGGGGTCCTTGTTGAGGCAGGCCTCGACGAACTCCTTAAACTGGCGCGTGTAGGGGCCCTGCAGCTGCGGCGGGCTGTTCTTGGGGATGAGGAACAGCACGCGCATCGGGTGGAGGTCCGAGTTGGGCGGCTCGCCCTTGGCCAGCTCGATGGCCGTGATGCCCAGTGACCAGATGTCCGCCTGTGGGACACAACAGAGGTCAGACCACTGCGGCTGGGTGTGACCAGATGTCCGCCTGTGGGACACAAGAGGGGTCAGACCACTGGGACTGGGTGTGACCAGATGTCCGCCTGTGGGACACAATCAGACACGCGGTCAGAACACTGGGACTGGGTTTGACAGGCAAAGCTCAGGTCACAATCAGGCACAGCTCAGGTCAGACCACCGGGGCTGGGTGGGGTCAGATACCCGCCTCCAGGACACATGGGAGACACGCCTCGGTCAGGCCACTTGGACTGGGGCTGGGTGGGATACAAACAGGAACACAACATAATCCAGGGCTAGGGATGGCATTCAGCGGCCGCTTGAAGCACTTGTACACAACAGCTCAGATATCATGTAAGCGTAAGAGAAACACAATATTGGCATTTACAATTAGCGCAAGATGCACTGGCACTGTCCTGCACTCTCCAATCTAGTATACGAACATATTAGGTACTTGGAATACAGATGACACAAAGTGCATTAATACAAGCATATATCGCGCGGCATCACACATTAAAGCAATATATGAGCATGTCGATCTGACCGTCAGTCTGTCCAGCAATCATACACAGTCGTTCCGTCTCCCGTGTCGCCTGCGCTGTTCAGGGAACTCATCGCCCGCCATTCACGGTATTCGCTCCTCACACTCGACACACCAGTCCAAATACTAGCCATGGCCACTCTGTCGACGAGGCACCGGTCACGACCCCGGCGCCAGGCGGCACCGAACCCACCCCCGGTCCCCGGGTCCCCGTCCCAGGCGGCACCGAACCCACACCCGGTCCCCGGGTCCCCGGCCCCAGGCGGCACCGAACCCACACCCGGTCCCCGGGTCCCCGGCACCCGGCGGCACCGACCCCACCCCCCGTCCACGGGTCCCCGGCACCAGGCGGCACCGAACCCACACCCGGTCCCCGGGTCCCCGGCACCCGGCGGCACCGAACCCACACCCGGTCCCCGGGTCCCCGGCACCAGGCGGCACCGAACCCACACCCCGTCCACGGGTCCCCCGTCCCAGGCGGCACTGAGCCCACACCCGGTCCCCGGCGGCACCGAACCCACACCCCGTCCCCGGGTCCCCGCCCGAGCCAGCGGCCCCGCCACCGGCCCGCCGACCCCCGGCAATACACCGCCGACCGAGCCAGCCGAGACCGCGGGAAATCCGCGCCGAGCCGGGCTGATCCGGATAAATCCGGACACGTCCAGACAGCAGTCCAATACAGCCCCAGCTCGTCACAGCTTCGCAGCTCCGTTGGCACGGCGCCGCCAGCCGAGATCCATTAGAGTTCACCAACAACAGCGGGAAACCAGCTCGCTGCCGACACGGGACTGCGGCGGAACCAGCAGCGGCGGAGCCAGCAGCGGCAAACCAAATCCACCGAGGGCCCACCCGGGCCACCGAGGGCTCATCAGGGGCCACCGGGGAGCCACGGGCCCAGCGAAGCCGAAGGCCCACCAGTGACCAGCACTGACCTTCGAGTCGTAGGCCGACTGCTTGATGACCTCGGGCGCCATCCAGAAGGGCGTGCCCACGAACGTCTGCCGCTTGCTGGTGGTGTTGGTCAGCTGGCCGGCCACGCCGAAGTCGGCCAGCTTCACGTCTCCCAGCTCAGAGAGCAGCACGTTCGCCGCTGCGGATAGGGGGGGGGGGGCGTCAGGCACAGCCCCGACGAAGTCGACCCGCTTCACGCGCAGAGAACAGCACGTTTGCCGCTACGGAGAGGGGGAGCGTCAGAGAGGAAAGGCAAACCTACGCGGTACCATCGCAGTGGAACGAGACAAACACCTTCATGAAGCAAAGGCATGCTTCCAGAAAATCTCGAGCGGAAATGCAACAGTAAAAACTACAGCGCCTACGATTTTATTGAGAAAGCAAGGGAAGGAAATGAGAGCGGCAATTCAGTCACTTTAAGAACATAAATAACTCATTCGTTAGCCACGATGCTGGTAACGAAGAGCGGCCGTCGGCGCACCTTTGATATCCCTGTGCAGTTTCCGCTCGGCGTGGAGGTAGTCGAGGCCCTTGATGACTTCTCTGAGGATGATGGAGATGTGGATCTCCTCGAAGCTGCCCGCCTTCATCAGGTCCAGGGCCGAGCCGCCGCCCAGGTACTCCATGATGATCCATAGCTTGGTGCCCTGCCGAAGGGGTAGAAGAGGAGGTCAGCTCCGAGGTCACGGCCGAGGTTCAGCGAGGTATATTGGGCCGAAGGTCTGGGGTCAGGCCAGATCACATCAGTCAACAACAGAAACCAGTCAGTCGGGATCGGAGTAAGAAGTTAGGTCAGACCGATGAAAAACAATCACACAAAAGGAACTAAAGCCCAGGCGAGGGTATAAAATGAAAAAGTCAAATCAGGCCAGAGCACGGGTGTGAGCTAAGTCCAGAGGTCAACGATCAGGACACGTCAGGTCAAAAAGCGGAAACTAGTCACCACGACCTCCCCCCTCCCCCCCCCGCTGCCGCCAGAGCGCAACACAGCGGTCACACACAGCCGGACGATAAAAACCCGACCTGACAAGGCCGATGTATGCGGCAGATAGATGGGGTATGTACGCAGTGGACACGGGTCAGATTTGTCGGACAGAGGTACACACAAAACACGGCGGATGGCGCGGCACTGATGAATGGCGCCAGGCCGTGGGAAAGTGGCGTCACTCGAGTGACCGGGTGAACTGCGCTACCCGCAGAGGCATCGATTTCAATACCTGCCAATATAGCACGCCGACATTTACTTTATTTGAGAAGTTTGCTTTGAGCGTCGAAGTGGATTTTATGTTCAGCTTTTACGGACTTTGATAGATGATTCTCGCGGCACGAAACCCAGAAAATGCGCAGCTGTGCTCCAACTACCGTGAAAGTCAAAAGTATTATTTGAATAGTTTATCGAAGGCAAGATGAGATTTCGCGTTCAGCTTTTACCGAAATCGGTGCATGATTTTCAAGGCAAAACTTAATTCAGATATTGCCCTACTCGATCGCACGGAAGCCAAACACGACATTTCAAACCAAAACCACCATGCACTTATAACCACTCTTGTTTCAGGCCCAAGACTGGAAAAAGCCCTGAACCCCGACAATGTTTCCACGAAGCGGGCTCCACACCCACAGAACCAGCAAACCCTCCTGGTGACCTCAGCTCCCATCCAGAGCAGAAGCCGCCATTTCCACCACTGCCTGGCCATTCCCGCCCGAGTCCCGAACTGTCAGAGGCCAGCAATTGATCAATCCATCGCTCGATATCGGCCGATGCCTGGCGCCCGGAGCGGTCCGTAGCAGCCCGGAGCGGTCCGGAGCGGTCCGGAGCGGCCCGGAGCGGCCCGGAGCGGTCCGGAGCGGTCCGGAGTGGTCCGGAGCGGCCCGGAGCCGGCCCAGGGCGGACCCCAGCGGCGCAGGGACCCGCTGAATGGCAGGCACTTCCCGCGGCGTCAGCCGGCCACTCAGCGCCGCGCTATCAGACGACATCGCGTCGCACGGTCTCCCGCCGCCGCCGTCAGTTGACGTCAGCTGACGTCAGCCGCCAGCCGCCGCCGGCCGGGTCTCAGTACACCACGTCAGTCGGGCCGGGCTGAGACGGGCTGACCTGATGTCAGCTGATGTCAGCTGACGTCAGCCGCCAGCCGCCGCCGGCCGGGTCTCAGCACACCACGTCAGTCAGGCCGGGCTGAGGCGGGCTGAACTGATGTCAGCTGACGTCAGCCGTCAGCCGCCGCCGGCCGGGTCTCAGCACACCACGTCAGTCGGGCCGGGCTGAGACGGGCTGACCTGATGTCAGCTGATGTCAGCTGACGTCAGCCGCCGCCGGCCGGGTCTCAGCACACCACGTCAGTCGGGCCGGGCTGAGCTGATGTCGTCACAGCGGGGTCACGCAGGACCAGCAAAGGAAGGTCAGGGTTATTCAGGCCTCAGCCTTCAATCCAGCGTCAAATCAGCAGTTCAAAGGCGAATGGCAATCACCGTAAGCGCCACGTGACATAAATATGGCGGAAACGTGTCGAGCGATTGAATAGCGGACTTAAACTTGTCCGGTGGCAAGTTATGTTTGACAGGTTTTCCAGACAAAATATAAAAAAAACTCCAGAGTCGGATGAGGGCACCGGAGGACAAATCGAGACCCTGACCCCAGCGGGCCGCGTTTGGCGCACGGGGTCACCCCACACCTCCAACTGAGGGTACTCAATGACTCACACCTACCGACCCCAGCGCACCTCAATCTGTCAAGCGAAGTCACACCACTGCCCACACCTCCAACGGAGGTACTCCATGACCCCTACCGACCCGGGCGGGCCTCAGATTGTCCGCGGCGCAGTTGGACAGCGGCGCCAGCCAGCGGTGCGCGCTGCCCCGGCTGCCACCGTCCTGCCCAGCTGGGGCGGGCCGTGTTTACAGTGGCAGCGGCGGCCGCGTCCCGACCCAGTCAGGGTCACGGTAGCCGGCACACCGCCGTCAGCCGCGACGCTGAGCTGACGCCGTCCGCACGACAGACAGACAGACACCCTCGGACGCCGGCCACTGGGGCGCTGACCGCTGCGGTCTGCGGGGCACGCGGCTGGTGACGACCAGCACAGCAGGGAACGCGCTTACTCGGCGTGGCACTAGCTCGGCAGAGCTCGTCCGGGGACCACAATTTGTAAATATGGACACCGGCAGACGAGGTGTGTCTTTAGCGCGGTCCGCGGTCCTCAGCTGTCAGTCCAAAGTAGTCAGACTCAGGCATCTGTCAATGTCAGTCTCCCTCACCACGTGTCATGGTGTCAGTCCCCAGAAGGCAGGGAACGTGACAGTCCGTGGCGAGTGGCGACCAAAGTAGCCGACAGCGCTCGTCGCGCCGCCACGCGGCCGGACCCCGAACCACTGTCGGGTAGTGGGGCGCGGGGTGACGAATTTGGCAGCGCGCGCCGGAAGCTGTGAGGGCGGGGCCGGCCTGCGGACGCCAGCAGAGGAGGCGGACAATGCACTGCGCCCCGGCACACTGCGGGAAGGCGTGTCTGTCGCGGGGCGGCGGCGTCGTGAGTCGTGACCCGGTGTAGCGTCGTCTGCCGCCGTGGCCCGGAGTCAGCCCGGCCAGACGCTTGTCGTCGCAGCTGCTCTGCTGGCACGCGACGCTCACGGCTGACCGCCGGGTCACACGGCGGCGGCGGCAGTGGAGCAGGCGAGGACGGTGGTCAGCGGCAGCGGCGGCGGTGGCGGTGGAGCAGGCGCGCCAGGTGCCCAGCTCAGCGGTTCGCACCTCCACGCCAGCGCCGCGCCGGGTCGGTTTCGCGTGCCACCGCGGCACTGGCGGCGGCACTGGCGGCGGCACGCGCGCTGCGTGGCCTACGTGCCGGCGCGGCGTGTCGCGGCGTGGCGCCACCCGGGCCCGGTGAGTCACCC
>JARBER010125703.1:0-11077 GCA_030265075.1 Balanus glandula
GGATTCCAGGGGCGGCAGCTGGCGGGGGTTGTTTCCCGCGGCGGCCGCTGACGGTGTCGGGTTCCGGCGGCGGCAGCTGGTGGTGGGGGATTCCGGCGGCAGCAGCTGGTGGTGGGGGATTCCGGCGGCAGCAGCTGGCGGTGGAGGATTCCGACGGCAGTAGCTGGCGGTGTGGGATTCCGACGGCAGTAGCTGGCGGTGAAGGATTCCGGCGGCGGCAGCCGGCGGTGTAGGATTCCAGCGGCGGCAGCTGGCGATGCAGGATTCCGGCGGCGGCAGCTGGCGGTGTAGGATTCCGGCGGCGGCAGCTGGCGGTGTAGGATTCCGGCGGCGTAGGATTCCGGCGGTGGCAGCTGGCGGTGTGGGATTCCGGCGGCGGCAGCTGACGGAGTAGGTTTCCGGCGGCGGCAGCTGGTGGTGGGGGATTCCGGCGGCAGCAGCTGGCGGTGGAGGATTTCGGCGGCGGCAGCTGGCGGTGGAGGATTCCGGCGGCGGCAGCTGGCGGTGCAGGATTCCGGCGGCGGCCCCGCCCGCCGGAGCGATGGAGGACGGACTGACACGACGCCAACAGCGATGACGCAAGGCCCCCGGGGCTCCGAACCACACCCGCTGTGTGCTGAATGACACCAAGTGATAGTGATGGTAGTTTTTGTTTATGGGCCATTGTCCCAATGACACAAAACTGTGCGCTGAATGACACTGAACGACCCAATAACAAATTACCCAAAACTGCGAGCTGTGCGTCGTAGCGCAGTTCTGTCAATGTGCTGTAATCCTCCTGATACGAGGGCTGGATACATTCCAGTTCTATGGCGCTGCGTTCACAAGAGCATCTGTCTGAGACTAACCGACCGAGCGACTGCGCTCTCGGAGGAGGACTGACGAGGAAGGGGAGGGGGCGTTGGTCCTCATCCGGCGGGGAACCTGCCGACTCCGCTCGCAGGAGCAGCCCGTCCGGTCACGTCGGCCGAGCCTGACGGCGCGTGACCCGGTGCGTGACCCGGTGCGTGACCCGGCACGACACCAGGCCGGCCACCGGCACGCGGCGACCGCACGCCACGGGATGGCGCCGCGTCCCACATCCAATTCACTCCTCAAACGACCCGCCCATGCACAACCGGTCCCGCAAGACGCGTCGACGACTTATTGCTAATGGGAATGTCTGCGCGCGGCTGCGGCGCTGAGACATGGGAGGCGCGCCCCACAGGTCGACAACTGGCCCGTGGTGTGGGAACGGCCCGTCAGGACACCGCACCGGGGACGGAAGCGCTGTCACCTCACCGCCGTCCCCGGCCCGTGACCACAATCCTCCGTGTATCCGCCGTGACCACAATCCCGCCAGATAGTGTGCGGTGCAGTAGGCAGAATGCGATTAGCCAGCTGCGCTCGCGGGCCGTGTGCTGCCGGAAAGTGAGCCGCTCGGAAGGCTCAGATTCCTGGCCGTCCG
Source organism: Balanus glandula (assembly GCA_030265075.1). Taxonomy (NCBI): domain Eukaryota; kingdom Metazoa; phylum Arthropoda; class Thecostraca; order Balanomorpha; family Balanidae; genus Balanus; species Balanus glandula. The sequence goes on from JARBER010125703.1 coordinate 1,448, forward strand.
CAGCCGTCCGATGGCGAGCTCAGGCACGTCGCAGGTGCGGCTACGGACCGCGCCACATAATGAAGCGATGCGTCGATAGCGTCGCCACGGTGCGGTGGCGGCGCGTCGATAACGCTGGAGTACGGGCATGCACGACCGCACCGGCCAGTGGTCGTCAAGCGGCCGTCTTTGTCCCGTTCCGGGCACTGGTGCCGCCCTTTTTACAAAGCTCCAAACAAGTTTCGGATAAAAATGTTCGTTGAAGCCGACAGTGCCCGTAGTAAAGATAGATAATGCTTGTTGCATGTTTATTGTTCTTTTAAGGTGGTATGCCCATCTTCCCAGAAGTCTGTACGACTGTGGTTTCCGCTGTAGCGTTATGCATGCGGCATTATGCAAACAATGCCGGTAATCGGAGAAAAATGGTTAATACTGCAGCCTTCATGACGCAAGCTGACACCTTTAATTAGATTTGCCCACATCACGTAGCACCATGCTCGTTGGTGGATACCATATCGTGCCGGAGCTGCAATATACCATTAAGACATGCATGTTCCAAACTCAGTTCATGAACGTCACCAAATTCCTCCAGCTTTCACCATTGCTAACACGTACTTAGTACTAGCAACAGGTTGCAGGAATAATTAGAAACAGAAAGTATATCATGGTCTACTTCTACGAATTGTGACAACTTAGCACATGTGATTGTGAATACCTATATCAGTAAAACAAGAGTGAGAGATACGTCACAATTTGAAGAGAAAAACATCAGCGATTGGTATTCGTGACAGATGCTGGAGCTTGTGCAACAAAATGGAGTTTACTTGTGAGCATCTTACGCAAAACAAATGCAAATGTTGTCAAAAATGTACATCAGCCGGTATTGCAGGAGCCCGCCGTGCCGACGGTGCCGTAGCGCGGCATTGTCGGGTCAGCCGCGGCGCCACACACCCGTATACACAGCCCGAGGCCGGAACGAAACAGCGCCCGGCAGGCACCACAAACCCAAACAAACGGCCGGCGGCAAACACAGGCAGCGGCGGCGCGCCGGGTCTGTCGCCGCCGCGCCGCCGCTCGCCATATACGGCCGCCGCGCGCTGCAGCCGCCGGCCGTCTGATGGCAGCCCAGCACGGCGTCCCGGCAGCACAGACGCCGCCGCCGCCCCTGGGGTGCGGCTAGAGTGGCACCGAGGTGTCAACTGAGGGTCGCGACTCACGAACGGGCCGCAGACGGGACGCCCGACAGCAGACAAAGGCCAGCGGGGGAGCTCACGAGAGCGGATTCCACGTCAGTAGTGGTCCAGTCGATGCGAAGGACGTGCAGCCGATGGCGGCGAAACGTTGGAAGACGAGGGAAAGAGGGTAGAACTAGCAATCATCAAATTCGACGGCCGAGGTACCACACAACGTTTGCAAACACTGAATACCCAACCACCCGCCTGCACCCGAGCAACCTCCGTCTCCATCATCCCATCTGCGGAGTTTGAGGCCAGGGCGCTGGCGACTGGCGAGTGGTGACAAATCACGGCTGGTGCCTGTCGAGGTCACCAGCCGAGCCGGCGGCTGAGAGCGGCGCCCGGCTCCGCCCCGACTCCGCAGTCCGCGCCAGGTACCGTCCGCAGTCCGCCGTCCGCCGGCCACCGCAGCGCGGGCAGCGAGGTGACGGCTGACGGCCGGCCAGTCCGCGCCAGGTACCGTCCGCAGTCCGCCGTCCGCCGGCCACCGGCCACCGCAGCGCGGGCCGCAAGGTGACGGCTGACGGTCGGCCAGTCCGCTCCCACCGCCCACAGGCGGACGCCAGCCGCATTCCGTGCATCGCCAGCGCCGCCCTGCATAACAATGCGCGGCCTGTGCAGAGGGCGGCCGAGACAGCGGCGCCGCGCCGATTAATGGCCGGATTAATATGCACCGGACCACGGATGCGCCAATAAAGCCAGCCCGCGCGGCGGCGGCCTGGCTCCGGCGCGAGGTCAGGGGTCGGCTGGGCTCGGGTCAGGCGAGGTCAGAGGTCAGCAAGGACACGGCAGCCATCGGTCAGGTCGACTGACAGCCCGCCCGGCCGCTGGCGAGACATCTCACACGCCGCCCAGCAGAATCACGGCAGCCGGGCGTGATACAAGTGGAGCCTTGCTGGGCGCGGCAGAAACACCTCCAGCGACAGCCACTGACCTCCCGAGTCCCGACTGCAGCCTCGGGCGAGCCTCCTTCTGCAGGTACCGAGCCAGCCAGCGCCCGCACGCCGGCACGTGTGGCAGCCTCAGTCCGTCACCCCACACCCTGCCCCTGTGCCGACCCCTCCGCGCCGCCGCCCGTCCGCCGCTCTACCCGAAGGAATGCGGTGGGGCGCCTCTGAACTGGTTCTGCGGCTGTTTTGAGCGCGGCGGCCGGCGCTGAGATGCAGATAGCGTCTGTGTGCGGATCGCCGCCGACAGGTGACGGCGGGGCCGCCGCTGCAGACGCCGCCGTCACCGCCGGTGTCTGCACACGGACGGGTCCGGTGTCACGCTGCAAGGAGAGCCCGGTCCCGCAGGACCACCCTCCGCCACCCCGCCGTGTACCTGAAGCAGGCCCGCAGCGCCTGGCGCAGAACGGCCCACGGGGACCATGAGCCCCTGCCGACCGGGTGGCGACTCACGGCGCCCCCCGCTTCAGCGCCGCCGCGCCCAGACTCCCAGAGCCTGACCCGAGTCAGGCTCAGCGCTGACATCTGAGTCCTGCCGCCCCCTCAGCGCTGATGAGGCGGACCACAGAGCGGTCCCCGGCCGACGGGCCGACGGTCGGCCGGCGAGCAGACGTCCCCCTCAGCGGCGGAGTGCGGAGGGAAGACTGCACATCCGGCCAGCGGCGCCGGCGGCCCACTGAATGAAGGGGTGCCGGTGGTCGGCGCCCCTCGCCACCCGTCCCCCCCCCTTCCCTGCCTGTGAATGGAATTCGGTCCGGAGCCGGGACCGGGATGGGACGCCTTACCTGCAGCCCCCACTGATTTATGGATAAGCGGGCCACTTCAAACGAGCTATCGCCGCCCATCAGCCAAAACGCATCATTCTCCTATTGAGTGCGGCCGCTCTATGAGGTGCTGTCACTGCGGCCGGGAGGGGATTTATTGGGAAACAGCCTAATCCAGCGACCGGCCGGCCAGCCGGTCGGACGGGGTGTTGTGCCGCTGCCCACCACCGGAAGGCTGCCGTGGTCGGCCCATTGAGGCGCGCTTCGCCAGTCGAGTGAGCAGCGACAGTGCGGCGTCAATGGCCGGCGGTTTAGCGGCGGCGATGCACGGCCTGGCAGGAATGCGCTGCCGACAGACTCGCACCACAGAGCCGACACGCTGAGGCTGCGGCCCGCGCGTCTCAATCGTCCGGCCCGGTCCGAGGCGGCGGGATGACCCTCCCACACGGCCGGCGGGGAAGGGAAGGGCTGGCCGGGCCGATCCGTCTCCCACGCCGTCCAGTCACTATCCGGCCATTAGCCGCGGCCGCGCACGGTGCCGTAATGTTGGCGGCCGCCGCAGCCGAGGCCAGACCGAACACGCCAGCCGTCAGCACGGCGCGCAACAACACGCCGCCAATCCGACTCGGGCCAGAAGGCGCAGCGCACATGCTCGGAAGGCCGAACGTAAATTATGATCGGGAAAATGACGTAAATACACCGAAATACGTGACCGCGATCCAACCTCACGTCAATGTCTCAATCCACAAGCACGCTGACTTGTCACCAGACCAAAGAAGTGAGTTAACGAAACACGCAGACCAGTCGGTACTTTGGAGCAGTAAAATGTATCCCACAGCGTAATGAGCGATGCCCATTTGAGGTGCGATGTTGTGCATCTCGGGTCACGGCGCCCGGGACCGTCAGCGGTACGCAGAAAGCAGCCTTATGTCACGCCGGGCCGCGCGCGTCACACTCCGTACATTATGCACAGCCTGCAATACATATGGTGATTAAGGCGGCGAACGTGCCGCGATGCCAGCTCGTCGAGCGCCACTGTCGGCAGATGGTGGAGATAGCCTTCCGGAGGTGGTCGATACCCGATAGCCTAAACTGGCGCGCCTGCGGTCCCGATACGCTTCCTATGAGTAACAGATAGCCTCACAGGCCGACCGGCGACCAAAGGCACCGTCCACCAGTCTGCATTTAGGAAAGACGAACGCCACGTTCCGCGTCCCCTCCTGCATGATGATGTACAATTTCATCGCAGTTGAATTTGGCGGCGAACTGCCTTCATGATGTTTCCCCAGGACAGACCGTGTGTTTCCATTTGCTTCGGACTATGCAGGTGATATATGGTAAAGGTAGGCTCAGGCCTCATGCGGGACCCCTTATGAACCAGCAGCATGGACATTGGAACAACCAATGGCCGCAAATTTCCGACTAGTAAGCACACATACCAGTTTAAAAGGAGTAGGAAGATTCGACACTGTCAAACTAATTGATATTAACTTTAGTTTCAGGATTCAAAGCAAGGCCACCGTCCATAATTTAAGTTCCTATGTGACAAGAGATAATTAAATGTACTTAAATTAACAGAAGCGGATTGCCTACATAGCTATTACCTAGTATGGCATGCCTGCTAACCCGGCCTGACCTGTATAGCTTAGGCACCTATATTTCAATTTAATATAAGTATGGTGCAGCGGACTCGACTGCACCAGCAGAAAAATGGCTTAAAGGGACATATCAATATTAACATTAGATTTGAGGTGAGATAGCCATGTTGATGGCCCTACATTGACATTAAGAACGACAGCAGTCAAAACAACCACAATGGTCTAATACAATATAAAAAGATATTATCGTGAAGTTTATACAGATTAATAGGTACAAGTACGAAACGCCAACTTTAAAACAAAAAGTACGAAATGCCAAACTCACAATGGGAGGCCTAAGGGTCAAAAGTATCTAAATTGACACATACGAGAGCTACAAAGTTAATCTGTTTAATGAGCACGCAACACAAGAAGTTCAAGAGGCTTATAATGGGACACGACTGGCATGGTCCCAGTCTTATTGAAGTGCTGCAGTACGTACTGCTGACAGCAGTCAGAAAGTCCACCATGTAATGAATCCTGGTGAAAGTCACAATGTCAGTGGGCTCATTACGAAAGGCATGCTTCTGGCTTTTGTAGAACACAACTGAATGTGTCATGTCAATGTGTGTGTGTGGACTGTAGAGTGTAGATGCAGAACATTATGTATAAGTAAGGCCATATAAGTGTAAGGTTGATTTTCTGAAATTGGAGGTTGATTTGGAAATTTGAGCAGCATAGAAGTGCCAACTAAGAGTACTATTATTATTGTCAACCAGGAATATCAACAACGTCTAGGAGGACTATTAGCAACAGCCTATTCCAATAGGCTGGGCCCGAGGGAGTTACAGACACAGCCTGTCTGAGGTGACCTGGAAGCTTGTTTGATGCCTGTGACTCCACGTCAAATCGCACAAGAAAGCGTGGTTTCGTACCCCACAGTTTCCGATTTTGATGAAAATTGGTACACCTGTAGTCACTATTAAAAGAGACATACACAACTTTAGCTCTGGCAGACCTCACGGTTAACATTTCGAGGTCATCAAAGGTCACAATTTTGTGCGTGCTTTTTATAAATAAAACTCTTCTATCTTCTGTGTTAATGGACTTCGCGGGATACAACTTAAAATCAAATGCACCAAAGGGTTTCACCACTAAAAAATGGGGAAAAATAATGTGACTTTACGAGGTCAAAGTCGTAAAATGTATTTATTTGTATAGCTTTTCTTCCTCTTAACAAAGCCAAACTAAGTGCAAGAGATGAATTCGACATCCTCTAAGAATGTGCAGAAAAAGGCTTTTCAACTTTTTGAGATATCATCCTTTGGAGTTCGGTAAGGAAATGAAAATGAGAGATACTTTAGACCATTTTCGTGTTGCTTGCCTTAGATTGGGTTGACACAATTGACGTCAAATTTAGTGGGTAGCTTCCGTTGATAAATTCAACTGCTTCAAAAGTTTTCAGCTTGACCTGACCTCGCATGACCTACAGTATGATGATGTAGTATGATCTAGGGATATGTTGGACCCACAGATACGTAGTACCTATCGATAATACGGTGTTTTATAGATGTTCAGTAGCATAACTCATATGCAGTGCACAGTTGCTATCAGGAGACATTTATGGTTTCCATTGAGATAATGGCACCAAATGACTTTTTAGAGGCCAACCAAGGTCACTGACATTGCACGACCTGATTATTTTTTGGCAACTGGAAGTCTCTAGTGGACGCTGATTTTCAAGTCGGTATCTAGTTAACATAATTATACGTTCCACGTTTTTTCAATTGAATTTTAACTCAATTAGGGGCGAAGCACCAGGAAGTCGTACCCTCCCACCCGCAGAATTGCAAGCGTATCATACGTTCATTTACTGTCTCACTGGCACTTGCGAAGCTGAACGTCGACAATATGTATGTAACCGTTCTTGGAGGCTTTCTTAAGGTAGCCGGAGCCCGTTTTCCTATTGACAGATTAGGGGAGTCGCGGTTGTAGGGCGATAGAGGTGATAGCTGCGTGCGGTGCGGGGGAGACTACGAACCCAGACCATCGACACGCTAAGGGATACGACGTCGGTATCCAAAGATGTTATGTGATATCATTAACAGCAGCGACTTAAAACAACATAAAATGATAGCATGTTGCAATCACTGCGTCACAAAATATCCAGAATATATCCAGAAGTCCAAAAAACGTCTTCTCAAGTCATCGGAGGACAGTGACATCGAATGATGTGTGAGAACGCATGAATCCGTTCACTAGAAGAATATACATTATACAATTATGTAAAATTTATGCCAACTTTGCAATCAGCGTCCTAAAATGTCCTAGACTTCCAGACCCCCCACCCCGTCCCCACCCCAGAGGTCAGGCTGAAAACATCAAAAGTAGTTGAATTTGTTAATGGAAGCTACCAACCAAATTTGACGTCAATCGAGCCAACCATGGATGAGAGATACCTGGATCGGCCACTGGCAGAAAAGCAGTGGCGATAGGCAAAAAGGCATGAAAAGCGCCCGCGACCGACCCAACGACAGAAAGTAAACTGCTGTGGTTGGGCCGCCGTGGTCGCCGCCGTGGTAGTACTAAATCGGACTTCATGTTGTTACCTCAAGAACAAGAAGTGGTAAGAGCAATGCAAATAGTTACTTTAAGCCATGATACACTGATTTATGTGTCGTTTTCCCGCTGAAACTGATTGTCTCCTGGGAAAATCCCACTTTTTATCATGGGGAAATTTCATAGCTTATCAAAAAACTTTGTGCTTGGAACATTAAACATAGCAATCACAAACGCCAAGGCTTGTGTCTATAGGTACGGCCGAGAAAACGGATTTAAAATATCTCCCATAGGTTACAAGCCAGCCTCGTCTGAAAATCGCCTATTTAACATACGCACCCTTGAACTAGAAGGTTTTTACCAGGGTAACTAGACGTTTATACCGTCTGCCGAGGTTGCGCGCTTCCATCACCAGGTGTTAGGTGCGGTCGCAAACATGAAAGGCGCCGACGGAGAGTTGCCGATCCAGGTATCTCTCATCCATGAGCCCACGGTACCCACCCACATTATGGCAAGCAGCATGAAAATAGCCTCAGGTATTTCACCGGTCATATCAATGTCACACTTTTTCCAAATGTTAAAACCCTTTGGAACATTTAATATAAGTTTTATTCCACTAAGGCCATTAAAATATAAGCTTTTGATTGATATAAAAAAATGTGACCTTTGATGACCTTCAAAAATGACTTGTGTTGTGTGGTCACTCAGAGCCAAAAGTTGGTTTGTAGCGCTTTTTTCACTGGACACCATACAACCAATTTTTAACAGAATAGGAAGGGGTCATAGTTTTTGCTTTGTGATTTGATGTGGAATGAGCCCTAAGCTAGTCTAGTGTTACAAAATATACAGGTAAAAATTTGTTGTAATTCCAGGAGCAAAAATGCATGGGAAAATACACAACTCAAGCAAAATGACAGTGTTAGGTGTTGTAGTCCATGGACAGCTGTACTGACCATCTATCACACCTTTATTAATTAGTTAATCCCTATAGTATAACTACCAATTTATAGAAAATCCCTCATACCTATATTAATTATGACTCCAGTTTGCTGTTTGAATACATTTAATACCAACTTTCTTACTTTAAATAACAAACATGTCAAATGAGATCAGGCAAAGTTTGTTAAGGTTAGGTAAGCTTTGTTTGGAATTTGGATTTTTTCCAGCCTGATTGGATCAGTTGAGGTTAAGTTTAGATTAGGTAAGATTAGGACTGAAAGAAGTGAGATGGCTGCATTTACCAGAAAGATTGATGCACTCAATCAATACAATTTTATTTGTTAGGATATTTTCTGAATATTCAAATAGTGTCTTGGAAGGTGTAAAGCAGCTTAATAGTTACGTGTAGGGCAATATTAATAATTCATAATTAACATCAGTACGCTGCATTTTGAAAGCCTGGAAAGTCAGGGATTTGCGGATGCATACAAAGAAAACAAATCTTAAAATATCTGTCCACTCACTTACCTGATATGTCCTGTTGAGGAATGTCTGGAGCTGACAGGTTGAGGTTGTTGAAGGCCCTTACAGTTTTGTCACACCCCAATCCAGCTCCATTTACTACACATGCAGACCAGCATAGAAACAGCACAACTATGCTACAGCGAGTCCTGCACATCTTTGAGAGACCACTAAAACCTGACATTTTAGTAAGATGTCAAAAAGTCACTGTCACAATATCAATACTGGTATGCTGGTGCAGCAAAGGGTGTCTTGAAAATCCCTCCAACAAAACAAGACAAATGTGACGCGATATCTTCAGGTCAACAGCCCTCACACCTTCCGAAACAAAAACGTTTAGAGTTCATCACAACTCATGATAGAAATCAAGGCACTGAACAACCCTTAGCACTCATACAAAGAGCACAGAGCTTCACCAACAGCAGCAGAGCGACCCCCACCCTCTGCGGCTGACACGAAACTGAACCGAGTTGCCACTCATTTTCCTAAATAGAAACGGTCAGAAATGTCTCAAGTTCTAGAGAATATATTAGAAGTCTTTAGGTAATGCGGAAGGGTCCAGCCTCAAAAGCCTATCACGAATGCAGCCGTAGTAATTTATGATTCTATAACTTTTTTACGATTTGAATTATATACAAAATAAATAAGATATTTCCAAATACCATCTTCTCAATCACACATTGACACAATGACCCGTGGGGAGCGTACGCGTATTGCGTATGGGCTTTCAGAAGCAGTTTGCTTCAGTAGCGACATCTGCATCTAGTTTGTGTACGCTACTAGCGCCACGAGCGGAATGTCCTGGAAGACATGGTCAGCATCACATTTGTATTCATATTCAAAATCAAATACTCCAATTAGAGCTGTCACTTTTCAGGCCTGTGACTACCCGCGCCGCGCCGCAAACCCCGTTCCACTACCCACACCTACCCACTTGCTGAAATAGGTTGACAGTTTCCCACAACTACCAGCAACATGTGTTGTAATATTTTAATATTTAAGAAGCCAAACAACAATGTATTATGCAAATTTATGCATTAAAGGGACATTGCCACCTTTATGAAAGTTGTCCAATGTATCTGAAATGTTGCAAAAATATGGAGTAAAT
>JARBER010125814.1:0-11076 GCA_030265075.1 Balanus glandula
AAGATAGTATTTAAAGTAAACGGGTCACATGGGAAAGGGTTGGGCACTCCTGCCTACCTAATAACGGGTAGGGGAATACAAAAAAAAAATCGAAAGCGAATCTCATGGCGTAAAATTTTGAACCCGGAAATCGAAGGCAAAATATTCAGGCTTCCTTTCTAGCTATGTTATATTGTATATTGGGGCTGCAGGTAAAAAAAGCGTTGAGTCGGAACACTTTTTTTAAAACATGTACCCCTATGGACTAGTAAGGAAATGCATGCCGTGCTACAATAGCCGTTTTCACAATGCGTTTGCATTGATATAGTAGGACTTATTAAATACCCAATTAGATACCACAAGTTTCAAGGGGTGTTGATCTAAAAGCTTTATTACGATATTCATTCCATGAACATTCTTACTGACTTAAGCGATATTCGCGGGGTTGTGCTGCGTTGGAGCTAAATGCTCTGCAATGCTAAATGAATATCGTTGTAAGACTTTTGCATCAACACCTCTTGAAGCATGTGGTATCTTATTTGGTACTTATTAAGTCCTACCGCATCAATACAAATGCATTGTGAAAAAGGGTTACATGAACTTTGGACCGCCCCGTGAAACATGTACTTGATAATGGGTTCCTTAAGACTTCCGGTTGCCCTTTTCAACTTCGCTGGTGTACTGACAACCAAAAAAGAGATAGAAAACCACACGACTGCTCGCGGTAAGTTGATGTTCAGCGGTGCAGTCTAAACGTCAGAGCTAAAGAAAATCGTAGTCTACCTCATATGGTAAGCGGCCCGCAATGCACCCATGTATTGCGGTACAGTCTATCTCAGCCCTGAACGCATAATATCTTTTTACCATACTGATATAGGCACTACAGGGTGAGCGAAATTTAAGTCACCATTTTAAAACGATGTAATATAATAACATAAGCTGATTACCGCACATGCATATTTTTTATTCACTTGAAAGGACAATTCATGGAAATTTGTGTTGCATGAGTTTCATTGCCATTCGTGATGGCAATGCTTTCTGTAAGTTTAGAGAAGCAGCAGACAGCAGGACAATCCTCTGAATTACTAAGATGCTGACTGCTCAGGGCTCTAGAGGAGAAAAAGAGGACAGGTTGGGGTGGCACGGCACTGATGACGGAAAAAAACAGCAAATCGCCGAGAGAGCGGAGACTAGAGTAGTTGCCAAAGTCGTATCTCTGTTGCGCCTAGAAAATAAAGACGAAATCAACTACTCTTTCCACTCGACGGATGCTGAACTAGCATGCGTTCTGTTGCTAACATGCGTTCTGTTCTACTACATGCGTACATACATACGCATGTAGTTTCCGCCTCTTCTCCAGCATCCGTCGATGAAAAGATAAGCTTATTTTGACTTAATTTGCCAGGTGCCAAACCGAGACGATTGGCTATTTTTACACCCTTTCGGCTATTTGCGGGATTTTTTCGGGCGTCAGTGCCCTGCCTTCCTTTTCCCCGCTAGATTCGCTCAACGTACCAGTAATTCGGAGGATTGTCCTTCGGTCTGTTGCTTCTCTGAACTTATCAAACGCGGAACTGACGAGATGTTATAGAATAAAACTAGAAATATAAAATCACATTATTTTGTTTTTACTCAATGGTCTACCTCGCTATCACGAATGGAAATGCAATTCATAGCACACAAACTGCCATGAATCGTGTTTTCATGTGAAGCAAAAATATGCACGTGCGGTTATTATTGTATAAAATACCTACCTTCATACAATATCACTTAATTTTGGCTCCAACTGTATATAGCTATGTTATCGAATTTGTATGTTACGTGGTCATGGTTCAGAAAGGTCATGGATAATGATCGAGTTATAACATAGTAAATGCAAGGCAGTAGCAACAAGTGAATCTAGAACGTAGATGCAAAACTCAGAATATGTATGACGCATTGTAACGTGGCGTATTTATAACGCATATTTCAAAATATTAATATATAAAAATGAAAATTTGCTAAAAATTGTATAGGTGCATCAGACACCGAGAGTAAGAACAGAACTGCGTTGTTGTGTCATCTGATTATACACAGCCATTAAAATATATTCAACTAGCCACCAGTAAAATATCCAGGGAAGTGAACATCGGATCGGTGCAATGTCACCCCCCCCCCGCAAGAATAATTGTCGGCTGAAATTGAAGTCATAAAGCAGGCAGTCACTGGCGTAATTTTTGTAACACGACTCAATGGGAGGGGGCTTTGTTTTAGCCTTCCTCATATCTTCGGAACCAATTGGATGATCGCGCTAAAGCAAACGGCAATAGATAGCCCAGGAAATTGCATCGACAGTTAATATTTTATGTTGACCTGGAGGTCACCGATGACGTCACCGGTCAGGTCAAAAGTCAAAATCAAGCTATTTCAGTCTATGGGCCATACTTTCTATCCAAAGCCTTTGATGGCGACTAAGATCACGCGAGGCGTTTTCCAAAGTATAGCACACATCCTGCGTGAGCTTAAGGGTGTTTTTTGGCAAAAGGTCAAGGTCAGGTCACACAAGGTCAATATGCGAAAAAAGGTATCAGAAAGTCATGCAAAACATTTTACTGGTTATTTTACACGTATATTTCAATAGAAATCAAACTACATTCTGCTAGTTCAGTTTTTCCTAAAAAAAGCGACGTTGCCATTTATTTTTTCTGTATCTTGTCGATAAAAGCCAAAAACAAGAATTTCACAAATATGACGTCATCAATTTCCACACTTGGGAGCAATAAGTCGGTCAAAAAATGACATATTCCTTCAAAATGTGGTGTGCACATTTGTTATATGTTGTTACATAAAATATCTTCTGTTTTTCAATATTGTTGAAATTTTGGATTTATGATCAAAAGAAACTTTTTGAAACTTTGGGGTTCCAAAACTAACATTTTCAAAAAACAAGATAGCCATCTTGTAGCACTTGACATTTGCAATCTTTAACCTTTTCCGATTTTTTACTTAAAAATTGACTTCTGTGCTGTATGTTAAACTTAAGCTGATTTTTGATTAAAAATCATCTGTAGTGACGTCACAAAATTCGCTATATCTCCGAAACAATTAGCATTTTTTGTGCTAGGAAGGTAAAAAATTGACAGTTGGAGAAGTAATGAAAGTTTGACGTAGATATCTGAATTTGTTCTTGAGATATCTATAAATTTGTTCAGGGAGGGGGGGAGGCATAAAAAGCCATCCCCAGTGACTCGCGGGTTAACTGATTAAGGCAACTTTGACCATGGAACTGGCTTTTCAATTTGTCTTGAGTGAATACAGAAAAACAACTTTATATAATTAAGACTGAGATCGATACCCTTTCCAAAAACATTATTTTTTAGAGAACAACGCTTATATTTGTTTCAGCCTTTCTAAAATCATCACCTAAGCAGTATTTTGCCTTTCCGAATTAAGAGTATTTTCAGTATTTTCTTTCGTAGCGTAGGATTCTCGTCCTGTACTGGCAAACGTGGAGCGAGGAATGCGTGTTGCAAAAACAATCTCTTGGATTTTCAACAAGTAATGCCCCAATATGGAACACAATATGGAAACAATTACCGATGACCAGCTGATGTTTTTTTTTAAGTGTTGTCATTCAGGGGTAGTGGACAGCCAATGGTCGAGTCTATTCGAAATGATTTTTTCTTTGAATCAGAATCTGACAGTGATTGAACCAAGCAGGTTGAAAAATAAGTAACGATTGAATAATTCCAAAGTGCAATTGATAAGCCGACAGTTACGTACACTAGCGAAAAGGAAGCGACCGACAAGCCCTGCATAAAACATAAATGAGAAAACTTGTCAAATATGGTTTGCTGTCCAAGTTTCAAATCGGTTGAAAAGCCTCTGTTTAGTCATTACACAGAAAATGTACTAGGCTCTTTACAATGTGCTATTGTGCTTGCTTAATGTTGCGTCCGTGAAACTCAACTGGTTATATAGCCTGTAGGTACAAACAAAATATACAAAGATGAGAATTTCTGCAAAATGACATTGACCACTTAACCCAAACAATTTAAGTTAGTCTGCAATTACAACCCATTTACAAGTGATTTTGTTTTGTGCACTGAGCTGTAATCTGAAATTAGTGCACGGCCCAAGACTGTTTTTCCATTGACTGCGTGCTTTACTTGAGCCGTACAATAACAAAAGTGTTAATGGACACCTGAGAGTGATAATGTACAGCTGAGCATCGGATCAATCATCCTGCATTGAGCTCCAAAGCAGGTGTACATGTCTTCTAAACAGCCACTCTTCGGCCAAGCACTAAACTGTTTTATGCACTCGTGACATTAAGATTCAGTTTATGAACACGCCTTCGGGTCGTTCATAAACAGAATCGTTACTGTCACTCGTGCATAAAACTTTGTTAATTACCCGCTAAAACTTTAAGTACCTTCTACTGCACATAGCTCATAGTCACATAGCTCTAACATTTAGTTCAGGAAGAAAAATTATGTTCAACATAATAAAACTAGGCGTTATGGGTGTTCGAACGACAGCAGACGGGTATTCTGTATTGCATGATGCCATTTCGCACATCTTCCGATACCCGAGTCACACTTCATGCCAAATTATTTAAAAAAATGTGTGATGAGCTTGGCTGGACGTTCTGTAACAGGCTAATGGCGGAGATATTACGCAGGATGGCCGATTTTTTCTTAGTAGAACATTTTGGTCAGCTCGTGCAAACGTTTTGTTAGATCGAAACAGCACGTCCGCTGTTTCATGTTTGGATATATACCTACCTAAACCCACATATCGCTTGTAGGTGTCCAATTTCGGTTAGAACGACAAACAGTAGCAAGGCGGTGGTTTACAATTTGAGTACATTGTCATTTTTCGAAGAGATTGTATTATTCATCAACAATGTAAAAATCAGGTATTTGTCAAACTCTTCAGTATAGCCACCATATAATTTGTATTGTTGCGACGCCCTTAAGCCACAATCATAATCATCAAGCATCTCGGCTCAGCAATTTCAAGCATAGCGTAGAGTGGGGCAGAGTGCCCATGCCGGGTAAAACGCCCACCCAATACCCATCATATTTAGTTAACTATTAACTTTTCTAAAAGTCTATAGCCGTTTTGAAGGTCATGGGACGTTTCGCTTATATGCCATTTTCTGGGACAATAGCTCTATTGTCGAGATTGTGCGGCAAGGCTAAGTGTTTTATCCGATATTTTTACGTTTTTGAGGTTTTTGTTTTTTAGGTAAGGTAAGTTTTTTCATAACTTTGCGAGATTCCCTGTGATGAGGGTTGTGAAATCAGGTTATGTCAAATGCATTGGTGGGAATATTGATATGGACCAAAATCTGTAAGGATAAAATTGTGAAGGAATGCTAGGAAAAGCAATCAGCGTCAATGAGCTGTAAGGGGTAAAACGCCCATTTGCAAGTGGGGCAGCGCGCCCACTGGGCGTTTTGCCTCTATGAGGCAGGCACCAATGATAATAAAAGTTGATGTGATTGAAATTAATTTAATAAGCAAATTTTGCCCTCTCGCGCCGTCTCTCACCGGAAATGCGTGGCCGCTGGTCTGGGAAGCTTCTGAGCGGGCCGGAGCGGCGCCGTCACTGGTACCAAAAGCAGACTATTGCCTGCATGACCCGATGCTCGGTACGCCACTGACTTTGGTGCTGGGTCATTTGCAGCTTACAACGAGATAAAAAGAAATGGAAAATGTAGAAAAATCTCCCAAATATATATTTACCGAAATGGGGTGCATGGGCGTTCTGCCCCACTGACGTCAGAAGTGGGCGTTCTGCCCCATAGGCCATAGGTGGGTCAAAACGCCCGATTTGCAGGGTTCGGAATGTTGACAATTTACGCACATACGGAAGCACGCTACGCAGTTTCGACGCAGTCACGCATCATTCGAAGCAAGTTTTTTGAATGAGCTACCATGACATGCATTTGCCTTTCCGAAACATTCATTAGGAAAGGAGATAAATGGCCGAGACCGTTGGGGTGGGCGCTTTGCCCCACCCTACCCTACAATGAACAGAATTATGTGAGTACAGGAGAAGCTGGCACACCATTACCATATCACTATACTCCGGAGGGAATCCTGCTGCTGGAGAACAGACCTCTCCATGACACTGGTCAAATTCCCGGACCCAGTGGGACGCCATCGACGCCCCAGTATATCGACAGGTCAATCACATTTCCGGCCGCGTTAGCGCCTGGGACAAGTCTAAATTAGTTTTGGATGGACTGGCCGACTGTGCGAGTCACGTGTGCGCCAAGTTCGCCAATGGAACGACCCAAGTTTCAGCTGGACTTCTGGGAGCGTTTGAGTCGACTGAGGCTGGACGTGGGAGGTCCAAAGGTCGACTGCGTGTCCATTTCATTAGTTGCGTAGCTCACCGACTCTTTCTCTGACTCTTTTCAGTCGCATTCGAGTCCTTACAGTCGTCAGGAGCGTATGCCATATTTTCTGCGAAATATCACAAAGTGATTTGTCTAGGGAGGTTAGAAAAATAAAATTAATCAATGTGAATATTGTGATAAGCATGAGTGTTACAATTTTTTTCAAAATCATATCAATGCATTACACAAATTGTATTGTTGCATTTATTGGATATTCTAAAAAATACCAGCACCAAACTAAACCCAAGTCAACAACCTCTGACAACAATCGCCTATCCCTCTAAAAGTATAACCCCAGCTTAGTCAGAAGTGAGGAATGAGACGCGATTTCTGCGGCTGACTCGCGTGCATCTCAGCGTCTCGCGATAACGACCGCAGACGACTGTCGGGACCGATAGCGTGGTGACGGGGAGCCAGCTGCTGCAGAGCAGCAAACAAACATACAAATCACGCCGCCGCCACCGCCCAGACGCCGCGCGCGCGACGCTACGCCGGCACTGAAAAATGGCGCGCCCCGCAGTGGCGGCAATTTCGACGCGGCAGATGCAGATGGGGCGGAAGTGGCGCGAGATGGAGTGTGTCAGTTGGAGCGCGACCTGTGTCCGACTCCGATAGCAGACACCGCCGGCGGCGCATAGCAGCAAAACGAACGGCTTAGGACGACAAGATAGTAGAGTACATGTCTGTTATGTTATAATATGGCATTTAAATAAGCGTTTAGCCCTCTTGTCAGCTGGTATAACGTTCCAATCGTGTATGTTCAAATCTAGAGGAAAAATATAGCTTAATTTCCAAGCCTTATAGAAACATATTACCAGAACCCACAGTAGGCAGTTATAGTCATATTTAATTAAAAATTTAATAATAAAATTTAATATAGTCATATTTATAGTCATATTTAATATGATAATGGCATAAGCACTGTAGTCGCTGACTTGCAGCTGACCTACAAAG
The DNA here is from genome assembly GCA_030265075.1 of Balanus glandula. Taxonomy (NCBI): domain Eukaryota; kingdom Metazoa; phylum Arthropoda; class Thecostraca; order Balanomorpha; family Balanidae; genus Balanus; species Balanus glandula. The sequence goes on from JARBER010125814.1 coordinate 7,325, forward strand.
TGCAAACTGTTATTTAATATTTTATCTAATCGAACACCTCGTAAACGAACTGATAGTCGTCCGGTTCAGTGCGGTTCGGTTCACAGACTAGAGGTTCCAACGTCATAAAAGTCATGCCCTTATAGTAACATGGGCGTGACTTTTACTACTGTCCCATAGGGTTGCGTGTTAAGTTGCTAATTCCGAAATTATATTTTCACACTGTTCTACACTTCAAATTCTGATTAGTGATTAGGCCACAACACAAGAAAACGGCAGCATCTTCATATCGATTGTTTAACTCAAAATGTCACTCCCAAACAATGGTTCTCGAGCTATTAACCAAAACAAAGTGTCGTAGCATGTGTATCCATATTTTCGCATTTCAGCAAAGCTGAGGCTGCCTCAATCTGGTCAGTGGTCGATGACAGAAATATGCACACGATGCTGTCAGATTCTTATATTTGGTGATATTTTGCAAAGCCTTCGAGTACCCGTGGCATAGTGCCCTCATGTATAGAGGCTCACGGAGAGGCAGACCCCTGTCGCGTCGCAGGCGGGACGCCGACGCGCAGGCGTCCGTTGTCGGAGTACGCTGCCTCTCCGCCGGGGGAGCTGCCACACTCTGAGAGGTTTGGCAGCGTTTTTGTCCTTACTTTGGAGACACATGTGGCGGACACGTGACGGATGAGGTGCATCTAAAGGCACGGCGTGCATCGGCTAGCGACGTTGTTTGGTTGAGGTGTTTGTTGGTTGTCATTTCAGCTGGACGAGGCGTCTTCCTTGTCCACGATGGAGGACCACGAAAGTAGTTGGGTCGGTGTGTCGATATTGTGTGACAAACTGACATTAGCGGGGACGTAGCAAATGCCATCGAACGTCGTATGCTTATAAACGTTAAAAGGATTGTAATTAATGGAATTGACCGAAAGTTACTGTGGTACATTGATGCAAAACACAGGATCCAAATTTCACCATTACGCAATTTAAAGTTTCAAAAAGCCTGGTATTTATGTAAATAAAGCAAATACCGTTTTTTAGAGGAAGGGTAATGTAAGGCTTTAAATAAATTACGCAGGTTGTAATAGTATATACTATCTTGAAAACTTGTTAAGTGGAAATGTCAATGTGTGCAGTTTGCAGCCTGCATGGATACCTTCGGAATCGGTGATACTGTTCATCTGAACGAACATAACAAGCAACGGGCTCACGATTCTTTGTGTTTCCATCAGATCCATCACACTACCAATCTACCAGCCTTTCATCACAAGGCAGGCCGGTTTCGATATCCAGTTGTCATCGCAGCACACGTAAACACCGCGTTTACTGCGACATATATAATTTTCACGACAACACAACTCCGCTCTTCCCATCGCTCGCGGGATATTGGCCTTCGGACAACAACAAAAGAGCGAGACTCCGAGCGCGGAAGTCACAGGGAGGGATGGCCGGTAAAATGCGCGTCTGTTCCGACTGTTCTCCTCTGTTTGTCATGTCTCCGGCTGACTTGGGACGGCAAATTGAGCTCCGGAAGCAGACACGTATCGATCGCAGCGGAACCTGTTTGAACTCAGCGGCTCGCACGCGCCACGCCGACTCCCGGGAATCTGTCATCTCAGACGGAAGCCGAGTCGGAAACGTGGCCGGCTCGAGTCGGGACTTGGGAGCTGGAGCCGAGGTGTAGGAACATGTCGGGAGTCAGAGCTCGAGCAGACCTGTGTTCTGACTTCCATCCTCCAAATTGCCAGGCTCGGCAGCTGCTAAGTGCTAACCGACGAAGACAATTATCGTCGAGTTAAACCTCGCCCTACGGGAGGGGGGGGGGGCCTAAAACGACCCCCAGAGGTCTTCTTTGCATACATTTTTACTCAATTAGTGCATCTGTCTATAATTTTAGTAAGTTAAGTTGACAACAATTATACGCTAGCTAACATAACTGTATTGAAATCGGTCAGAAAGTTTTGGAAAAAATGACGTTTAGATGACGTCATGTTTTGACATTCTCGGCGAAAAATTATATATGTTTGTAAAACCGTATAAAATCAAGTTATCTACCAAAATGCAAACCGTAAACGCTACAATAATTTAAATGACAGTCGCTATAAGATGTTTATCTTAGATTTAACAATTTTTGAATTTTGACCCCAAAATAAAAAAAACGGTGTTTACAAAAAAACTATAGAATCAATATTTTCAAAGTAATACATCAAATGGAATATTTGTAAGTGAACTACATAAGAACAATACAAATACAAAATTTCAAAGCGATAACTCCATTTTTTACTGAATAATTGCTATTTATGTACAAAAAAACAGTGATGTCATTTTTTGAAATCACCCTTTTTTACTTTATTGGACCAGATACGAACAAATAAATAACTTTGATGTAATAGAGAGGCAAAATTTATCTAGAAAACGGTATTTGTATTTACATTTATCAGTTTCTAAAGTTGTATGTTTCTGACAGTGCAAAATCACTGTTTTATATCAGTTTTCTACACTCAGGCCATTCATGTGATCCCGACGCTAAAAAGTTGACCTACAGGGTGCAGCATAAGTTCTGATACACTTTTGATGAACAAATTAAGCATTTATTTTGAATGACTAGAATGTTGTCATATGATTCAAAGATAACGACAAGGGATAGCCCGCATCACACATATCACTTCACGATCATCGCAATTAATCACAAACAATACAAGCATCAATTACCGTCTTGATGAACCACAAACTCATCAAGATTCCTTTACTAATAAGGTTTACCCGTTATGAAGAAATGGGAGCCAGTGTGATAGCACACAGCATTTGGCAACAATAATTTGTAATATGGCAACATATGCTTTATATAGTAATCGCCGTCCCTTTCCCTTTGTTTTACAGTCTCGACTTAAACGTCTCAAAATTTATATTTATACGCGTATTGACGACAAAATCAGGAACATTTCACCAGACAATAAGAATAGCAGAATCCGAAGAATACCTGGGTATATATATAATGCTAAATTTGGTCATCAAAAGTGCATCAGAACTTATGCCGCATCCGGCAGATAAAAAAAGAGATACAGCTCGATTCCCCTCATAACTGGCAACATATTCCAGTATACGGCGTCTCTCTATTTCTCTACGTTCGGAAGTTATGTTATACTAAGCGCTTTGTGCATGTGCTGTAATGCAAAATGCATTATAAATATCAATATTTCTGACGATATCCTTGACCTAAGGCGGTCATTTACCGGAACAAACCTAAAAAAACGAGATACCACCGGATATCTTATACAACGGCGAGTATTTTAACGGAAAACGAATCATTTTATACTCATAGCTTTGACAGTGACGAACGACAGAGTAAAACGGCTATTTTGAGACATCGTCAATCTGAGGTCATTTAGGTGACCTGGAAGGTCACCAATTGACATTAGACTTAAAAGTTAGACACCGTTAGATTCGCCGTACTACAGGCAACACACTCGTCTTTTCCGCGTTCCTCTACGATACTTGGTTCAAAGGTTAGCAGGTTTTATTAAGACTTTTAGACTTTAAGACTTTTTTTAAGACCCTTAGGGCGAAGGTGAGAAATGGTCCCCGTAGGGCGAGGGTTAAACTTTGCGGGATGTGTGTGTCGCATGAGGCAGCAAGGGTGGACATTCAAGACTCCAAAATATGCTAAGCTATAATGTCGTCCCATGAATTACATTTCATCATTTCATGGCGAGAGCGAGAGCGAGAGCGAGAGCGAAAGCGAGAGCGAGAGCGAGAGCGAGAGAGCGAGAGAG
>JARBER010125925.1:0-11075 GCA_030265075.1 Balanus glandula
TACCATCGGCTTCCTCTCGTCACAAGCAACACGCTCGTTTTTAAATCGAAGCTCTAGCTCAATTAGGGGCGAAACGCGCGGGGGTCCATCCACCCCCTCCTACCCTGTCACGTTGGTGAATAGGGCCTACACTGGCGAGGGTTAAAGGTAAAACACCAGGGACATGTCTTATTAAAAATTTGGTGCTTTTAAAGGACAGATGCGTCAAGAGTACATTTGCTCAGTTTAGCATATCGTCATACTATGCTCACTACCTACTTATCCTCCTAGCTACGGCAAAAACGGCTAGCTGGGAGGGAAAAATACGGCAGTTGGAATGCGTTTGAAGCAGGAGCAATGACTACACGTGGATCACGAAAACTCTTCGTATGATAACTGTTTGCGTATTAGTTTAAAAAAACGCTTCTTCAGACTGTGCTTGTAATGCTACATACAAAGGTCTGTAACATCAGATTATATTTGTAAATGATCACCCGGTCCTGATTAAGAGATTAACACTTGTTATCATTTTAGCCGCCTCCTCAGTGCAGCCAGCAAACATGCATGTCCAGGGAATCGTGGGTGTTTCATGACAACTTTATTGACAAATTATTTTATAGGTGACTTTTAAGAATAAAGATGTTTGCTCGCAAGCATCTAAGAACGATGAGGAGCAATTATACATGCCCATTTCTTTAGATGTTCTGGATTTGGCATGGCTGCCGCAGTGACGCAGGCGGTGATAGTCGGCATTCTGCAGCCCGATATTTAACTCGAGGCAAGAGCAGCAGAATTGGTGAATCATGGAGCAGGCCCTTAATTCTTATGTTATCGTTAAGATTTTGTATTAAAATATGCTGTTATTTGAACTGCATGGCTTAACATACAGAGACTGCCAGTACCGGATCAAGGACGCATGGTATGGAGGGGCCAAGTTTTATAAAGTATTACACAAAAATGCACGGATTTCGCTTGCATATGCACCGATAACTCTTATAAAACAAAATGTTCTTAGTACCAGCTGCTTATGTTTGTTATTATATCAAGAAGAGTGTCAAATTTGTGTCGATTTCAGGTGGTTTTTGAGTGGCTATTTTCTGAGATTAATGCATTTGAAGGATTAATGCATTTTACGCCTAGTTATCGTGCCCCCCCCCCCCTCCTCTGGATTCGCCCTAAGACACTGCCATTTTGTGTGTAAAATTGATTAGTTTATTCTAACCAGCTAGAAGAACTATCACCGGCATTATACTATTTGTTAGTGAAATGACGGCTGCTTGTCCGTCATCATCATCCGCCGCCATTATCATAGTCGGCGGCGCATAGTCCGCCGTTATCATCTGTACAGATACCTGAGTATAAAACGAACCTGTAGTGTATAAATTTATCACAAACATGTCTGATTCTATCATCTTGCCGAAGTTATATCCAAGTGACCCGGACGGCTATTCTGAGCCGATAGACGCCATTGCCACCGTAGCAAAACGATAATGTTTGAGTGAGTATAATCAGGTTGATGAATATTCTTGACAGGCGGGATGAACTTGGGTCAGTGGCATCGGCCATGGTCTGTTTGACCGGTACAGTGGGCGGCGATTATGATGCAGAGCTTATGTGCCACCGCAAACTTTCCCGCTTACACTGTTCTTGCATGATAAGAGATGAAATATATTAATTGTAAGATTAATTCTGTTTTTTTTATATAAGTTTTGCTCAACACAAATCGTAGTTTCTGTGAAAGAAATACGTTGCCACTCATTAAGAATGTAATTAATTTAAAAGTGATTAGACCCAGTGGTTGAAAGAAAGTTGATATTGATCAATGACAAACTTGGAACAAGTGTCGAACTTTCATTGTTCATTTCAATGAGCTGCAGTAGGTAACGCTAATATCGCAGTTTCAACGTATACTACTGAAGCCATCAAAACAATGCAAATTCGCTCGCGATGCTTGAAACCACAAACGTTATAATATTTTCCGAACCCCTCCACACTCCGTATCACTAGCGAGTATCGCCACTTTATTGCCCTGCCTCATTGTCCTATATCCATTTACACATCCGTGACAATGCGTTAAGAGCGCACCGTCATGGTTCGCGCACGTCGCCGGCTCGCGCGCAGAGGGGTGTCCCAGCCCAGCAGTGGCCGAGCTGGAGCTGGCCTCGGCACACTGCCGCCTATCGGGGTGTGACCTGGTGGGAAACCGCCGCCACTGGTCACAGGATGCCCGCCGCCTCCGCCGCCACCGCCACCGCTGATAATTCGCCGGCTGGGAGCAGGAAAACCCGCCGCCTCCGCCGCCACCGCCACCGCCGCCGCGCTGCGTTCATAAAACCGGGCGGCGCCGGGCAGCGGCACACAGTGTTCGCTTGGACCAGTGCCGGAACGGAGTGTAGCGCGTGATACGCTCCGCCAACAACAAACGGAACCAACTCCTCCTACTGCAGACATGAACAGCAACGCCTCCAGACTGGTGAGTGGCGACCGAGGAACGCTCACTCTGGCTCATTGTGGCTGTGTTTTTTATAGCTTTAAATTATTTTGCAACTATATACTCATTTGCTTACAATTCTTCCTTGCACTTGGTGTGTATTCGATGCAGTTTCATGTTGCGTAACGGCTATGAATGTGCTTTCTCACAAAGTTATCTCCCCACGCATTGGGTATAGCAGTAAAATTACATGGGCTGCTCGGAAATATTACCTACTTTGAAAGTCTTCGTTTTCATTGCCAAACTTCATTTCAGTTGTTCAATTTCTCACTTAAAATAGCCCCAATTTCACACTTAAATGACCCCATTCTCGTCTATGTTGTAATGGGATAAATATCCATAGGTATGCCCTTTCCTTCTGCATTAGTCACTCGTTACCACAGCTAAATACAGCATACAGTAATATCTAACGGCGTACTGACTTAAGACTTTAAAGACCATGACTTACCAAATGATAATACATCAAGCTCAGAAAATGAATATTCCACTTTGATGGTTACTTGCGCAGTGTTAAACACAGCGAAATCGTAGGTCAACATAGCTTGTTGCGCAACCGGTTCGCGCTGTTTCTGCAACAGTTACATCCATTGATATGTATCTACTGCGGTACATATGTAGTGCAGTGTGGTGCAGGGATGCATTTGTAGCCGCAAGACTGGCACATTAGAGGAGATGCCTGTGTAGTCTGTACAGCTGTATTGTTTCGAAATCTCCTTATAATAATAGGTGTCCAGTCCAGGCGCTGCATTTTGCAAACTACGTGTGCCTTAATTCAGTTTAATGTTTCAACACATTATATTATTGTATCTTCATCTTCCTATTGTTGTTTAAGCGTGCCCTTTGCTGCACGAAAGAGATGCCTGCATCTTTTCTTGAAAGCTAAATAGGGCAGTTTATCATTTAGCAGGTTTTAACTGTTTTCATACAGCAAGCATACAGTATATGTATACAGGCAAATATGCAGACTGTAGAGGACCTGTTGGCTACAGTGTAGGGTTAGAGTGGCTGGATATTACATTATGCATGATGCCGAGCCGTAGCAGCGCACTGCCGTGACATACTCTTCTTGTATGCCAGTTCACCTTTCACTTGTCGTGATAACTAGGATTTCACTTTGCTCTCCGACTGTCATTAGTCAGCGGCACTCGATCTGACAAACAGCCGTGATACAGTAAAATGCACTGTGGACTGTACACTGTGCACCGTGCAGTCACCGGGAGAGGATCTGAATGCTCGTCCGCCAGAGCATCGTAACGCCCTAGGAGAATGCGCACGGGCTCGGTATCCGGTAAAACTAACGGGTAACTGAATAGTACGTGGGTCAGTGCAGTTGCCCCATTTTCACGCGCCTCTGTGTGTATTATGCACACCGGGCAAGTTAAAGCAGCATTGCAATTCAGCCCGTGAGCGGCGGCTTTCATCGTTTTGCAACGTACCGTTCTCTGTAGGGCCTCACCTCGCGTCACGCTTGTGCCTCTGTGCGAACGAGGTCGCTCCACTTTTGCCCTCTCAGAGCGAGCCATTTGGTGTTGTCACCGTATCGCGTGACAGAGCACCGCCTGCCAACGCTGTGACAACCCTGTCACTGTATAGCAGTGCTACCAGCGCTGTGCAGGATGGCGGAGGCGGCGGACAGGCAGGACTTGACCGCTTAACAATGGCAACAAGTTGTTGTGAGGCGGGATGTGGGAGAACACAAAGTGGACGTTCCGTGCCCTGTACAGTATATCCCGGTCCCGATGCTGATCAGAGTGGCAATGTGGAAACCACGGCTGCCGTAATTTGGTGAAAGAGGCCTGGTAATCCCTCCCAGCTAACGGTCTGGTTGTTACCCGGGAACATGTAAAATGGCAACATCGTCCGAATACAAGGCACGCCGAGCAAATATTCGGGGTTTCGTTCTTTTATAGGGTGCACGAAACCTGCACTACCTTCATGGTACAACAAAAAAAAAACTGCTGACGGCAGTGTGGCCATGTAAGCATGATAGGATTGCACCACAGTGTCGCTAGCACATCACTATTTTTTACGCGAAGACCATAGCGTGTATCAACTATGAACCCTTAAGTGGTGTGCTGCTGAGCTCACACCAGTAAGCATCCTGCAAAATTTCCCTCACGACTCCGGCTATCGCATTCCAGCGATAAATTCCACACTGCCACTAAAGTGTCGGGCGCTGCAGTGACGATAGCAGGAGGAGGCGCGGCCAATCGCTCTGCTCTGCAGGCGGTGCGCGAGAAGCAGCAGCAACCCGCGGCGCCGCTCACCTTGAGCGTTGCAAGGGCTCCGTGACTGGCGCGGCTGACCCGGCCGGTGTCGGGTGACCCGGCCGATGGGCCGTGAGCGGGCTCGTCTCGGGGCGTCCGCCGCCGGTCATGACTCGATCTGAGTCGTGACGAGACAGCCATCTCCATGGAGCCCCCGCCGGGAGACGGCCTGATCGCAGACTCACTGGCCTGTCCCGAATAGGGTCCGGGCGTGCCCGCGATGGACCCCGTGACGCGTCAGTGTTCTGATTGAGACGTAAAGTTATTTCGATTTGTATTCAATATATTCGGTTTGCTGTGGTGGGAGGATTGTTTGATGCCAAGTCGCCTGGTGAGCATTGAAAGTTGAGATAATATATCAATTTGTTTGAATTCAATCTTGTAATGCGTTCATATTACGATAAAACGGTGTTGTGAGCTACTACGCCACGACATTTTAACGTATAAACCTCTGTTTGAAGACCCGTTCTTAGACCGACGGACAAATACCCAACACTGGCATTTGTCGTCTGGTTCTCTAAAATGTGCAGCATCAGTATCCATTCTCCTTAAAACATGAGTTCGGCGCCACATAATTAAGGCAATTTAACTAAGCACGAAGGCTCGTATGATGCCCTCCGCCATCTGCTGTTTAAAGACGCCGTCATTGTTCTAAAAAATTGGTTCGTCATGATGCGGCCTGCGTGTTTCATTAGCGCTTCTACAGCTCAGTCATGGGCTAATGAAGGGGCTGCCACAGCTCTGTCAAGAGCTGATAGAGGGTGGCACGACAGGTGCCTTTTCAAGGCTAGGATACTGCGCAGTAGCACCGGACAAAAACGACCGCACGTGAATTTTCTCGACTCTAATTACAGTAGTTCGAGCCGACTAATCTGCCGGTTCGATCTTCCTCTCTAATCTGTGCTGCAGGGGTGGCTGGAGGGTGCAGCACCCTTGTTGTTAGGCAGCCCAAGCGTCGCTTAAAAGTCGCATATTCTGTTGCTTCGAGACTTCTAAAATGCTGCCGGCATATAACATATACAAGGTAAATTACTGATTTACAGCTTCTTAGAAAAAGCTCCATCAAATGACATCACGACTTACATTGTCACTCATACATCCAATGAGATAAGAGAGCACATGATACATCGCGAGTGGATAGCTATATTTATTTCAAGAAATAATATAAACAGATACTTCATCACTACAAACCATTCAATATATGTCTGTGCATTCATGTTGATGAATCCAGCGTCGTATACTGAAGTGATTTGTGCTGACTCGCCGCTCCCGCCGTTTCAGACCGTGCTTCTGCTGCTGCTGGCGGTGGCCTGGGCGGCTTCTGCGCAGCGGCGTGGCATCCGCACCTGCTCCTGTCAGATGGGCAGCGGCGTCTCCCAGCAGGGCAAGCTGGTGGGCAGCGTCTGCTACGTAGTCGGAGTCGGCTCGTGCCGCTCCTTCGCCTACGAGCAGCCGGCGCAACAGCAGCAGCAGTTCGCCAGTCAGCGACGGTTTGGCTCGTCCCGCTTCCCGTTCCGCTCTCGTTTCCAGAGCCGGTTTGGCACCAACCGGCCGAGTCAGTTCAACGGCAACCAGCAGAGTCAGTTCAACAACAACCAGCAGACTCAGATCAACTCTAACCAGCCGACTCAATTTACCTCGAACCAGCCGACTCAATTCAACTCGCACCAGCCGACTCGGTTCAACTCGCACCAGCCGACTCGGTTCAGCTCCAACCAACCAACTCGGTTCAGCTCGCCCCAGCCGACTCGGTTCAGCGCGCCCCAGCCGAATCGGTTCAGCTCGAACCAGCCAGGTCGGTTCGACATCGCCGCCAGCGCTGCCACGGCGTCCCCGGAGCAGCACCGCTCGGCCGCCGAGGAGACGCGCCGGCAGCTCGAGTCGCGGCGCACCTTCGAGCGCGAGCTGGTAACCTCCGGCGTGACGGTGCGGCCCGGCTCGCCCGAGGCGGCGCAGGCCAACGAGCGGCGGCCCGACGACAAGTCGGCCGAGCTCGGCAACAAGGCGCTGGCGCAGATCCTCTACCTGCAGAGCCTGCTCGGACGCAGCAGCGGACGGCGATAGAGCAAGGTGAGCGCTCGCCCGCGATGCCGAACCTTCTCCGTCCTGCATCCTGATTTGTGGTTTGGTGGCTTATCTTTCGCTCCCTGTCCCTCCTCCTCCTGCCTTGAACAATGGGCGCGATAGACTCGCGGTCCTAATCCTGGCTAGAGGTTGTTAGGTTTGCCGCCGTACTAGTGGGAGATTTATTGTCCGTTCTCGGTGGCCCCAAGAGCGATGTCTCATGGCCGACAGCGACATGTGATGATCTGATGTTATCTGATGGACAGTCCTGCGTGGACATTGTAGGTACAGAGCTCTGGGAACCATTCGCATATTGAGGTTGACCGCAGTTTATCCTTCGTACTTGCTGAAGGAAGGTTCTGGATTTGAAACGACCCAGACGATGGCGTGTTATTGGATGGCAGTAATGATCCCTGCTGGATTATCTCAATAGTTAAGTCGACTGCAGACTTGCGGAAATCATTCCATGACGGCAGGAATTTAATTGATGCGAGAGGAGCCGTTGGGTGCTTTCTGTCGGTAATTCCAATGCCCTTTGAATTTTATATTAATTTGTATACCCATTTAGCTCCGCACTCTCAGACAGAGAGCTCAAGAACCTATCAGGGATGGCATATCACTATAAGAAGCTTATTTAGGCACATAGCTAGTTGGTTTTCAAGAAAGGTTTTAATTACACGCTGAATTTGCGTTTGCAGTTGATCATCGTATAAGCGTTTCAATAAAGGTGCGTACCTGTATGTGTTGCCTTTAAGGGTAGTTACAGCGAATCCGCCTTTTCTTAATATGGGGATTTGTAATAAGGCATGCAGTAAGCCGTATTTAACCTTAATGCCCATTCGATGTACATTTGAAAGGTATGGATTACGATTAGTTTTGCTTTAATTATTTCCCGAGTTTTGAGCTGATTGCTATACATTCGTTAAACCTGAACGATAATCCCAAAATGAGCATTTGACTCACATCAACCATTGCAGCATTTTAGCTACATGAGTTTGCATAAGGATGTCAGATGTCCTCGAGTTCGAACAGTCACGCCGGATGTCTTTGTGTTCGTTTGGTGAATGATTATAGACCGGGACAATCATCCCGGAAACGACTAATAAGCTGCCTGTTGATATTCACGCGTCCATGGGGTCCTGAATCATCGTTGTCACTTTCCGCCGCTTCTAAATCCGTGAGATTGCAGCGGCTTTGCCGGATAGGACATTTCCTGAGCGGTTCCTCTTGAAGCAGCAATACTGCGCAAGACGTGTTAACTACCCGCGAAAACGCACTAATTTGCCACGCGGACCTGATTGTTACAGATTCGTCGCTAGAATCACGTAGACTCAGAGTAGATGACGGCACTGAAGCGTCGCAGTCCAGCTCCGTTGATAGAACAGCTCGGCGTCTTGGCGGCAGAACTGCGAGATAGCGCAGAATTACGGCCCGTACCCTGACCGCAGCCGGCTGCGTTCAGCGGTGTTGCAGTCTGAGCTACCAAATTAACATGACAAAGCCGCAGTGCTGTTTGTGATGTTCACTGAAGACAATGAGCAGCGGTGTGCTGATTCGACGCGGCATGGAAGCGCGTGGTATTAGCTGGGAGAATCCCAGAGGAGGTCGCGACCAACAGCTCCTGCGCACGAAACACGAATTAATGCGGCATAACTACCGACTTCCGCGCTATGCTGTGGAGTCATGGGCAAAACTGCCGCATCATTGCGCTCCAGCGACAATATACAGCAGCCTTGCATTGCAACTCGCAGTTAGAGTAGATAACGAGGCGGCTGTCTGGTGATATTTAGATGACGGATCAGTTTTGGAAACGGAGCGGCCTTGCACAGCAGAGGACGTCCGATAGCTCAAGCAATTGGTTTATGAACGAGCTTTAATTTGATCGTGCAGGAAGTTTTGGCATTGAAAGCATAAGCGATCTAAACACTGTTCTGTGCGGCTGGAAAAGCCGGGTGGCGGATTTTATTTATCAGCTACCCACTTGCCAATACGGTTAGCGAACTTGTGGACCACCAAAATGCGATACCGCTTGGTTTTCCCCACCGAGTGCTACTTTTCCATCACTGTCATTAGGCCCATATGTCGTACCATTTGGCGTGCGTGAATGCATATTTTCACCTGAATGAGATTGGCGTTAATTGTGTGGTTAATGGTAGGGCGAGCTCCGCCATCCGTATATCTAGGTTATTTGTTGTATGTTTCTGCCTGGATACTATTTTCGTGTTTTACAACTTGTATTTCTTCCTTCCAGTTGGAGCGAACCGATTCCACTTCTGCGGGAGTCATCCCCGGCGCGCCCCGCCGCGCCCCACCAAACACCCGTCGGTGGTTCGAGACCGAGACTCGTCTAGATCTCGACTGCGGCTGTGTTCCAGCTTTCAGAGGAGTGATCAGGACGACTTCTTGAGAAGACCGCTGCTGGACAGCGCCAACAGAGTCTACAGCTGCAGCATCGAGCTGCTGCCGCCCTGCGACTGTGCTGGAGTCATGCAGGACATGACTGTACAGTGTACATTGTCTGGATATCGTATATGTTTTATACGATTGAGCGCCAGTTTTGGTATGTAAATGACAAGCAGGATATGGCCGTGAGATGGATATTTCCTTGCAATGTAGCGCTGGCTAAAACTGAGCGCCTACATCTTGGCTTTGGTGCGTTGAAAGGATTTGGATCGATATGCGATGGCAGGTATGCGGCAATTTTGTTTTGTCGTGCACTCCAGTGTGATAGGTTTTAGATAGTGGTCCATCGCCAGGGTAACAGAGTGAACACTGCGACTGTCCACTACGTGAGTGGAACATTCAGCCCGTGATATCCAGTCTCCTGTAGTGCAATGTGCCCAATGTGATGCCCTGTCCGACATTCAGGACAACGCATCACTTGAAGTTCTGGAATCAGGGCCGAAGAAAATAAAAACCATTTAACTATCCCAAAAACCGGAGCTTCTAATCATTGTTTGGCTCAAAGGCCATTTTGGGAGCGGCATTCTTACATCCAGGGTAATTCACATGTTTTGTGCTATTGTCGGCACGCACCAGTGGGATATCACTTATTTATTGCTTTATTGCCAGTTTCATTCCCTAGTTTTGTCTGTTCGTGCGTGTAATAGGAGTTTTCCTGTCTTGCTATCCTGTGAATATATTGTGTGTACTTAACTCGCGGCTGATTTTGAAAGGGAGTTAACCAGATGGCAGAGAAGGCCAAAGCTGCGTCATGCATGCTTACAAATATGTATACGGCATGATTATGAAGCAACTACGTCTGACTTCCCAAGAGACATTCCTGCTTGAATATTTATCCCAAGCAACTACATTTGCAATTAATAGAGGAAGTATTTTGTACAAATTATCAACTATTTTACACGTCAGCGAAAACCGTCTTTATCGTGCATTGGCAATTAAACTATATGAACGAAGAAACCAATAGTTCAGATGCGAGTGCCTCGCATCCGATTCCTAAAAGTTTAACACTACCTATATAAGGAATGACAGAAAAGCAGGCATTTATGACTCACATAGGTTTTAATGAGAAAAGGCGACTAGATTATTGATTGAGCGGAATTATTTGTTTGCTATTGATTGCGTGTTGTTATTATGATAATGCTAAATCGAGTTCCAGCCTCGTCAAATTAATACAAATGTAAAGAACTTAGCATGTCCTGAAAATGCCTCTGCGGCACAAGGGAGGAAACTAATTAAAAAAATGCTGCGAAATGAATCCACGTCACTGGAACAAGCTTGCACTTTACTCTGGTCGTTGAAAACCGTCAAGTCGCCAATCCCTATAATTCGACAATTTCTACCAATCAATACCTACCAGCATATCCTACGCAATACTTATTGCACATGTATGTGCAATGTGTGTGTGTGGTCTATTAGCCACGACAAACGCAGTCTAGCAAGCACCTGTAACCGATCAAATGTCTTTTTTACACCGTGGACCCACTTTACCGGAAATATGGACTCCCATAGCGGCACATCTGTGCGGCTCCCCTTCCTCTGACGACTGTACAGTGTACACGTCCGCTCTGCTGAATCGGCTTATTGCCATTCTCACGCGGCATATTTCCTGTCAATAGAGGTGTTGTTTGCGGGAGGCGCCGCGGCTTCGTCCCGTGATGAGGTGGTTGTCGGTATGAAGCCTGTGATCTGCGGTACAGGGTCGGGCCACCCCCTCTGGCGGCACGCCTGCGCGCGCAACACACACACACACACACACACACACACACACACACACACACACACACACACACACACACACACACACACACACA
>JARBER010126036.1:0-11073 GCA_030265075.1 Balanus glandula
CTGGTCTGGTCTGGTCTGGTCTGGTCTGGTCTGGTCTGGTCTGGTCTGGTCTGGTCTGGTCTGGCCTGGTCTGGTCTTGGTTGGCTGGATTCTGCTCACTTACTCGTGTTTCAAACTCAGCATTGCACATGCGGTTTCTTCCGCGTCTTGGCGGAGGCTAATCCGTCCACTGGCGCAGAAACTTTGCAAAGTCATCTTATTCCATCTTACAAGACTAAGGTCGAGCTGTCAATATGGAGCTCTAATTCACAGCCTCTGGGCTGCCCTTATTATTCTGGCCGCCAGTCCTGATGCAAAATTGGGAGTTTGCACGAACTTCAAGCTGACCACCAGCATCAGCACAGTAATTTAAATAAGCAGGTATCTACTAGCATAAGCAAAGACATGCTGTCGACATCTTTCGGTCCAAACTCATCAGCTAAATCTGACTCAGTCGTACTATATCGCATACCTTTTTAGTGATGACGTTAATATATCACATACTTATTTTAGCATATGATGAACATGCTCACTGCTCAGTGCTATATTTCAGCGCTAACTATTTTAAACATCCCAGAACTCGGCATCAGCATTTTTTTTTCTCGACAGTGTTCTCATTTTTATATTATCAAAATAAGAAGCATTTGATTATTTTTCGATTGACTTATAATGGAGATGTCATAAAATTGAACTAACCGATATCAAAATTACGAGATACAAGAATTGTAGGTAGTGTTACCTTATGACACCTTGTAAGTTTGAAACTGATTAGAGAAAAACTCTGGCTTTGACACGATTGCAAACTTTTTAGGTGGTGGGGTCACGTAACTTGGTCTGGTGACCTGATCTGAGATGACCCGAGCCTATTGTTTAAAAATATGTGCAATGAATGCCCAAACAACTATGAAAGACAGCCAGATAGAAGAAACGGCGGCGCTGCGCGACGCCGTTTCTTCGCTATGACGGAAAAACCGCAGGGGGGACGCGCATTTTAGCCCCTTCCCGGCCCACCAGGGCGAGGTTTAAATATAAAATATGTCACTTTGTAACCAATTTCAGCTGGTGAGGGATTATTGTTCCAAAGGACCCTTTGGGTCCTCTTACACTCTCTGCAGCATTTGTTTCCAAGTTCACCGAAGTTCATTGAAATAAACACCAAGAGAAGCAGGAGAGCACAATGAGCCCAGCATTACCTCATTTTGGACTCTCGATACCATCAACTATTGTGTAAAAACAATCGCATAACATCGGGCCAGTTGAAACATAGTATATATATATAGACCAACGTTCTCCCCCAATATCATGAGATTGGCAGTACACTGAAAAACAGGGTGTCTTGTAAGTAATATCTTTCGAATATATTTCGTGAAACCACAGGGTGCAATTTCACTTCTATCCTAAATATACCATGGCGCATTATGTATGCAATTAAAAAATCACGGCATCTTTGGAGAAATGTGCTAACTTCTATCTGGCTGTCTTTTGTGTGTAATGTTTTGTTAAATATTAATACTAACACGTTCGCTATGAAAAAAAAACACTTAGGTTTGCTCCACCGCTAAACAATTTACATTAAGACGTTAAATTTACTTGCTTCAGATAAGAAAACACCTTTAATACAACACAATATTTAATATTTTGGGTACCTACGTAAATAATGTGACCTTTAGCTGCAGACTCAATGTTAAAATATGATGAAATAATACTGGCGATATATAATATTGGTTCCAAAAGCTAATAGAAATGGTGGGTAACGAGATATCAGCGTGCGTGCATTTAAGAGACATGGCGCAGTTTGGGAACTCTCCCCTAAGCAGATTTGTGCAGCTCTGGTTTCATGATACGGCTGCTGCATCGCTCTCTGCAGCACGTGGCATGTGCTGCGCTGCTGTTGTGTTATGCAAGATGCAGGTCTGAATCAGGGAGAACAGGTAGCTTCTTCTCTCCTAACACGGGTTGACTCGGGTCTAGCTCGGGTCTAAATTTAGTTCTTGAGCGTGCTGACCGTTTATCTGCAGTTTTCGAGTTCAAGCTATGCGGTACAGCATACCTTCAGGCGTTTGCTGCCATGCGGTGCAGCATAACTTCAGGCGTCTTCTGCTGGCGTCATCTAGCGGCAGTAATGTATGCAAGTTTCCGCGGAAGATAAAGCAATAAGGCATGCCTATTTATGACCTATTACCGACATTTTTTTTTATCTCAGAAGCTACTTTCCCGATCAAATTGAAACTCACCAAGCATTTCGTTCGCAAACTAGTTCATCTTCAACTACGGCGCTGTATTCGTTTCAGTTAGTCTCGTATAGGTACGGGTGTTAAAAATATAATGAAGTTTGATGTTAACGAGTAGCGGACGAACATTTATGGTCATGTGTCTGCGATAGCTACACTTATATCAACGTATATATCAAAATTTAACAACGTAAGCAGGTGAAGTAATACAGATACTGAAAAAAGACTTCCGACACGAGAAGGGGACAATGTCAAGCGCTACCAACCATCTGACCAACAGCAACTCTCTCTGCATCTCCTTCACCCTAACCCTTGCACTGCAGGGGGTCGATTTCCGCCCTCCCCTTCCGGTTTTTTGCATAAAACAGGAAAAAACTGGAAACTTTGAACATTGATGACCTCTGGTGACCTCAATTATAACCTGATCTTATAAATGCTGAAAAACTTTCCGTAGAGCTTGTGTCAAGCTATCTATCGCCATTTACCGCTTGTCGCTACGTAATACGTAGTGTAGTTTTCGAGATCCCGGGGGGAGAGGGGCGGAAATTAACCCCCTGCAGTTAGTATTCGGCGCAAAGCGCCTGCAGTGCGCGGGTTAAGGCTACCTCACACTGAGTCTCGCATGCAGGTGCAAGTCTGGAGTGGCAGATATTTCACTCACTCTGATGTTGTTAGGTCCAGTTATCGGGTGGCTCGCATGTTGGAAAAGTTAGAACTTGCACGCAGATGGTGTTCTGTGTTAAGGTTGTTAATTTTATGATTTATCTTTGCAGAAGCTCGCGTGGAGTGATCCCCCCCCCCCGAACCGCAGTGTGAGGTTGCATGGTTTTCACGGATTGTCAAAAATCAAAGAATAAGATGTATCATATAAACACCAGTCACAATATAGACACAATTGCAAACATATGCAACATGACACCATATATATACCATCTGGCGTGCAAGCCGGTGACATTTTCGTCACGCGAGCCATCCACCACCCTGCTCCAACAACCTCAACGTGAGTAAAATATCTACTTTCCCGCAAACTAGCACTCACATTCGAGGCTCAGTGTGAGTTCGCAGCTCTTACTGTGAACTAGAGCCCTTAATGGAATGGAAATTCCATATGGATATAGAAATGGAATGGATGGAAATGTGACAAAATGTTGGGGAATTCATGGAAATGGAACGGATTTGGATTGGAATGAAACAGATCATATCATTTTTAGCACTAAAAACAGTGCAGTAAGCTGAACTTTGTGGAAACGGATGGAAATGGGAGCCCAATTAAATATGAATACGGAACGGAATGGATTTGAATCTAGCTGAATGGGATGGAATGGGATGGGAGCTGAAAATATGTGCCATGAAGGGCTCTACTGTGAACCAGAGGAGCTTTGAACAGCTCTCTGCACCTCTTCCAAGCGCCTGACGGCGGCGGAGCAGCCGATGGTTCGTCAGCCGGAATCCCGCCGGAAAATACACCGGAAGCCCACCGGAAACCCGCCGGAAACCCGCCGGAAACCCGCCGGAAACACGCCTTTGTCGATTGCTGTGCGGTGCTGCATCTCGCATATCAGCGGACCTCACCTGTCAGCGATGAAACTTAAATCAGCGCGTCGAAACCAGCCGTGCGCAACGACCGTGCAAAACAAGAGTGACATGTTATGTTCTGATGCGCCGTGGGCGAATCATCTACCAGCCGAACCATTGTGACGGTGCTACGCCGCTACGGGGCTTTCCGACATTAGTGCGACTGTCGCCTGTTATTATCAGGGCTCTCATGTACAGTCGGACTGCCACGCAGGACAGAATGGTCAACTCCGCGGCACTCGCCAGCACTCAGTAGCCAGACTCGGTCAACCAGTTCCAGCTCTTCGCTCCACCTGCTTAACGGATAAAGGAAAACGAGTGTTTAAAGAGATCTAAAGCGAAGGAAAATCAAATGTATCGTTATATCATTTTAACACTTGTCCTAGAAGGGAGGAGGGGGGTGGGAGAGGAAATCCGCCCACCCGTCTGTTTTTTTAGCGTAGCGAAGAAAAAAAACGCTAAGCGTCGCCATTTTTCGCATACCTGCTAATAATTAAACTTCACACGTGGTCAAATTTTTGACCTCGGGTCAGATCAAGTCAGGTCACCAGACCAGGTCACATGTTACCTAAAAAAGTTGTGGTCGTACCACAGCCACATTTTTTGCCGATAAATTTGAAACTTGTAGGATGAAACTTTAGGTCGTCAGTCCCTACGATTCGTATATTTCGGATTTGCTATACCTATCGGTGACCCAGGCTCAAATCAATATCGTGACCTTTCCATTATAAGTCAATGGAGAAATGTTCAAATGCATCACATTCCAAGAATATGCATACTATCACTCTGAATCCATCTAGAATATCCTATATCATGCCAGTTTCATGACATTGTTACCATTGGTCTCCTCAGTCCTCAGTGACCATGAAAGGCTCACTCCACTCGAGGTCATCTGAGGTCAAATCCGTTTTTGGCAATAACGTTCGACAGAATATAAATATAAAAGTGAAATTGATGCCGATTTGTTTGTCTTGTTGAACTTAATTTTCCTATATGCAACATGACCTATTTGGGTTGGGCCTATTTTATAATTTACCTATGGTCACGCGAACTGCGCCAGAGGGGTCATTTTTTTATTTTTGAGCATTACATTAGTGCTTGACACGCCTTGTCGAGATAAATACGAACGAAAATCTTGTACTGCTGACAAAACTTACGTACATCGTCTTTGTTTCCTCAGCGCAGCATTTATCGAATCTCATCTACGTCTTTTTCCTACGATCGCTTCGTTTTTCGTACCAAATATTCGGTTCTATCGGTCCTAAGAAATCCTTGGAATGCGAGTGAGACGCTTGCATTGTGAATACCACATTCCCCATTCGAGAGTGCTCTTTTCCCGCTCTACCTGCGGCTATAGTGCAAGCTCGCTATCTCTTCAGTCTTTCAAGAAGTGTACCTACTACCTACTCCCATTGCTGATGTGGAGCTGTCGACACTGGTATAAAGTACATAATTTTATAATTTAGCCACTACTTCATTACTCCAAAATTCACTCAAGTTGATGATAAATTTTAATCTTGTTAAAATCATCATGCATACATATCGGTAAACGACAGAGGGCTTTCTTATATCGTTAGGGCCAGCCGACGATATATGAATCATCATCATCGACGAAACAGCTCGTGCACGTTAATAACAGTAGCTGAACAGAGCATTGATGACTATTTTGCTTTTCGACGGTTCTTTTCCATTGTTCGTCTGGGCAGCTCGTCTTCTTCGGTGCGTCATTCTAGATAACATCTTCTATGTTCTGGTTATACTAAGGGAAGATTATTTACTCATATCGCAGCAAAATTATATGCGAAACCGAGCACCGATAAGTACTAGTTTAACTAAACTCTAAAAGGACTGCAGTGTGCAGTTTATCGCATCCACTAATTAGACTCATCTTCGTACTGTAAGCGAAATTTCCCGAAACTCCAAATAACCAAAGAGTAGGAACACTTCCTTTAATAGCCTTTATGTTTTTGCGTTGTGCGTGGCGTAACGAGCATTCGATCAGCAAAAATAATGGTGGCGTTTTCCAAAGGCAAAATATAGGATTGGTGACACCCAATTGCTTTTTTGTAATGTCACTCAACAGAAAAAGAGGAACTGAGGAGGAAATGATGAGTGCTGCGTATCTATTTCCGGAGTGGTTTGGGCAATTTTGACAAACTCGACACAGTATCTATTATTACATTATAACTCCTATTTGATATTTACCTATTTGCACTATCTGCCCAGGTAAACAACGAACATATTACTTAGTTGCTGCTATTAACTGTACAGCACACGAACTGTGATCTACTACCTAGAATATCCCTAAGGGCAACTCTGTAACCACCATCTGCCCGGCAAAATGACCACTCGATCAACCACGATACTGTGAAGGAGAGTAGGCCGTTAGCTCCTCACACATTATGGTAGAAGTTCGAGTTTGCTTGACATTTGGTAACATTTTAAATAACTTGCGGTCACTAAAACTGCCAGGTGTTCATGGAATAAGTAGAGAGCACTCGCAGATTTCTTATCACCCATGGAGAGAAAATACACAGAATTCCTTCACCGCATCGTGTTTCGACGACTGCCAAAAAAGAGCGACAGACAAGCCGCGCCACAAGCGTCTAGCCTGCACACTTCAGCTTCCGATCCCTGCCGCCAGGGACGCTGCTGTCGACATGCAATCCAAGTCTACGACGCAAAATATACATCTTATGATTTAATCCAATCGCATGGATAACGCGCGCAGGCGCACAGAGCGGTGACCGAAGCCAGGGCCGGCTCCGGCCGCGACCAAAGCCGCAGCCGAAGCGAGTCGGAGTCCGGATCGTGGCGATGCCGTCCTTTTCGGCAGACCCTGGGCCCTCACAGCACGCCGGGGAGTTCTCTCGTCGGCCTTACTTACACATCACGAAATCAAACACTATCGCAAGAACACACACTCACACGCACACGCTCGCTTGCGTCAGACCGAATCTACCAGCGATCCAGCCAACAGTCCTTCCCCAGCCAGAGAACTGGCCTGCTACTTGGATGTTATGATCACGTGTTTTGGATCTCGTGTGAACACGCCAGAGACTTGAAGCCATAGTCTACGTCTGAGTCATCTATGCGGGTGCAAATGGCAATCCTCGTCCGGGACACTGCGATTACGCTACTAAGCGACAGTACGTAGTAACGCATCCATATCGGTTGAGTTCTGACCTCGCCCCAGGCTTGACATTGCAACGATTAACCCATAATTTCAGCAGAGTGCACTTACCTACTTACGTCTATGGCATCCCACCGTAAACGGTTACCTTACTCGAGCGTCACTCATAGGCGCGAGTAAAACTAATGGGCACCGGAATACCGAGCCGCCGGAGCACCGGAGCACCACCGGAGCGCCGGAGCACCGGAGCACCACCGGAGCACCAGAGCACCGGAGCACCAGAGCGCCGGAGCGCCGGAGCACCAGAGCACCAGAGCGCCGGAGCACCGGAGCGCCGGAGCACCAGAGCACCAGAATACCGGGGCGCCGGAGCACCGGAGCACCACCGGAGCACCAGAGCACCAGAGCACCGGAGCACCGGAGCGCCGGAGCACCACCGGAGCACCGGAGCGCCGGAGCGCCGGAGCACCAGAGCGCCGGAGCACAGGAGCACAGGATCACCAGAGCACCACCGGAGCACCAGAGCACCAGAACACCGGAGCGCCGGAGCACCGGAGCACCAGAGCGACGGAGCACCAGAGCGACGGAGCACCAGAGCACCAGAGCGCCGGAGTACCGTGGGCACTACACTACACTGCAGTTACGTATACGTGCATGCTTGTCGCGTCTGGCGGGCGGTCCGCGCCCTCCTCCCAGTGTTCACAGCGCGTCGGCGCGCCACAGCGCGAACCGGCCGGCGGCGCGGCGCTACAGATCCCGATGACGTCACCGCCGTCGCCGCAGCTCCCAGTGACGTCACCTCCGTCGCCGCAGTCCCTCAATGACGTTACCTCCGTCGCCGAAGACCCTCAATGACGTCAGCTCCGTCGCCGCAGCTCCCAGTGACGTCACCTTCGTCGCTGGAGTTCCTCACTGACGTCACCTCCGTCACCGCAGTCCCTCAATGACGTCACCTGCGTCGCCGCAGCGCCGCCGCCCCGGTCACTCAGCACACCAGATCACTTTGTACTGAAGTCCGCCAGCGCCACGCACGCCCGATATCACAAGTAGCAGTTCCTCACCCCGCCGCCAGGTGGCAGCAGCAGCGCGCCGCCGCCAGACGCCTCGCGTTCCACACTGATGGCGGGCTTCCCAGCCGGGAAGCCGGCCCATATGGAGCACTAAGACGCATCGCACGTGGCGCCGCAAACGCCCCACGTGCCGCACGTGAGCGCACGTGAGCGCACGTAAGCGACTTCGTCACCACATCGCTACGTTTAGCGCCGAGCGGTGCGCCCGGGCCGCTACATCGTGCGCTTGAACTTGATCACCTCCTTCATGAGGTGCTTGAGGTAAGAGAGCTCGCGCGTCAGGGTGTTGACGCGCTCCTTGAGCTGGGCGTTGTTGGCCTCCAGAGTCTCCTGGTCGGTACAGACATGCTCCTGCTCCTCCTTCTTCTTCTGGCGGTACCTGTGAACGGCGAACATCTCGGTCACACTGGGCTTTGGATCCTACTTCTGGCGGTACCTGGGGAGAGCGAACAGCGCTGTCACACTGTACTTCTGTTCCTACTGTTGTCGGTTCCTGGGACAGGAACAGCGCTGAACAGCGCTTCCTGGGACAGACTTACTGCATTTCGTTCTCCCAGATACTATGACTCAATGGCTCATTGTGGATGACAAATATGAGTTTATATGTAACACAACTAAAAGGTAAACATAAAATCACAGGTCCACAAATTCACGAAAGAACAAACTGGAATAAGAGAATACAAATAAGATGACACTAAATACATTCTCTTATTCCTGGTCCAACTGAGAACCAAGTTAATTTAGATTGTACTCTTCCACACATTTGCGAATAGTCCAAAATATGCTGATGTTATTGTTGATACTATATCATGCCTCGATATAGGATAGCACGTAAGAGCCAGAACATAGACATGTTGACATTGAGCCCGTTGACGCGAATCGCCCAAGGCTTTATACTCCCCAACGGTTTGGTGCAATAACATTTACGACTTGCATCAGACAACATGTGTGAACAGAGCTGAGCATGTTTGGAACTAAGCCACAGACCGCATGACTCAAGACAAAGGAGCGGTAATCCCCATCGGCGGCACCACAACATGACTGACGAATAACAATCACGATCTCGCTTGTCACGGACACTAGCATCTTGCCGCGCACAGGACGAATCATAGACAAAGCCATAGACGAATCATAGACAAAGCCATAGACTTTACCCGGGAATCAGCGAGCAGCAAACTGAAGCCCTGAACTGAACTTGAAACTGAAGACTTGAACCTATCACGTAGTCACAAAACTCAGGTCACATGATTCCGGTCAACACACTCAAGTCACAAAGCTCGGGTCACAAGCTTCAGATCACAAAACTAATGTCACTAAAAGCTCAAGTCACAGCGTTCATGTCATAGCGTTCAAGTCACAGCGTTCATGTCATAGCGCTCATGTCATAAATCTCGGGTCAAAAGGTTTAGCTTAGTGTCACAACAGTAAAATTATTCAGCTCAGGTCACAACCACCAGGGCATAAAATCTCCCACCACAAGACAAAGGTCACAGGGCATCGTCCCGCCCTCCCCGTCCCCCCACTGACCGTGTGGCGGCTCCCGCCCTCCCCCTCCCCTCCCCCACTGACCGTGTGGCGGCCGACTTGTTCTGCTCCTTCTTGCGCAGGCGGCGTTCTTCCTCGCTGACCTGCTTGCGGGCCTGTTTATCGTAAGGTCGCGGCCGCGCCTGGCGACGCTTGGTGGGCGGAGCCAGCGTCGCCGGCGACCAATCAGGAGCGGAGCCGCCCGACCAGTCGGGGGGCGAGGCGGCCAGACTGCGCAGCTCCTCGCAGCCGTTCTGCGGCGAGAACGGCTCCGACAGCGGCGGAGACAAGGCCGGCGCCCAGTGGTCCAGCGACAGCTGTCGGCAGAAATCGGAACCAGAGTTAGCGACACGAGTCGACAGGTGGCAGCAGCGGCGGCGGAGGAGGATGATGCAACCAACTGTGGCTGTTATGACTGTAAGCGTGATAAGCCGACTGGCTGTGTGGGATGAGACTATCAGACGCGCGTCACACCCAAGCCGCCCACAACACACCAAATACCGCCCGAGACACAACAATGCACTTTATTCCGCCCGCCAAACGAACCCAAGACGCCGAGCGACGAGCGTGCACCTGTGAGGTGGCCGAGGAAGGCACGCCCGACGGAGTCACCTTCCGAAGCAGCGAGGGGTCCGGTAAGAACGCGCGCCAGTTCCAGCGAATCACGCCCAGTGGCTGCCACAGCGGCTGCCGCAGGCACTGCACGTCACCGTCCGCCATGCTGTCCACCGAGCCGCGAGCAGCCTACGAGGAACGACCTCAACGTCCTCAGCGTCCTCAACGTCCTCAACGTCCTCAGCGTCCTCTTCCAGTGACCCTCGCTGGGTCGCTGAGTCACGCCTCACTCCCGCTCACTGACGCACGGTTCACGTTCCGTTGACACACGTTTGATGTACGGTTGACACCCGGTTGACACACGTTTGATGTACGGTTGACGCCCGGTTGACGCACGGTTGGCGCACGGTTGGCGCACGGTTGGCGCACGGTTGACGCACGGATGACGCACAGTTGACGCACGGTTTACGCACGGTTTACGCACGGTTGGCGCACGGTTGGCGCACGGTTGACGCACGGTTGGCGCACGGTTGACGCACGGTTGAAGCACGGTTTAGGCTCACAGACGCTTCAGCATTGCCGTCTCAGTCGCAGCGTTGCCGTCTCAGCCGCAGTCGCAGCGGCCCATGCCTGGCCTCACTCAGTAGCGCAATCACCAGCCCGTCCAGACCCCCGACCAGACCCCGTCTCAAGCATTCCACCGGCGGCCCCGGGTCACGGAGGTCACTGAGTACACGCTGACACCGCACCCGCCGCGCCTCGTCCACAGCACACTGGTTCCCGGGTACACCCACTCGTCCAGTACAGCTCGCGTCCAGTACACTGCCCGTCCAGTACAGCGCGCGTCCAGTACAGCGCCCGTCCAGTACAGTGCGTACTCGTCAACACCGGCCCCGGAGTAACAGTCGGCGGCGATTGCGACGCGTCCGCAGTGCCAGGCTCGCCGCGGCGGCCAGGACCTCGGCGGAGAGACTGAGTCTGGCTGCCGGCGACGGGCTGCGGGGGG
>JARBER010126147.1:0-11072 GCA_030265075.1 Balanus glandula
TTTCCATGAATTCCCCAAAGTGTCTCCCATTTCCATCCCATTTCCATTCCCATGGGAATTCCCATGGGAATTTCCATGCCATGAAGGGCTCTAATGCCAGCATTAGTTGCATGAGCGAGGCCACAATTTGCCTAATACAATCCACGCATTAATGGCTACCTTGTACATTAATTAGACATGGTTACCGTTGGATCAACGGTACCAGCTGGCACGAGTGCGTGTCTTAATACACACTCGTTCCAGGCAACACGATTAATAGGCTGCTGCTGCGATATTGGGATACTGCTGCCAGAAGGAAGCTAATTTCCTTCTCATGGTACGCTATTTGATTGTCAGCATAATAACTTTCTCGGAATCCCATTCATCATGCTCGTTACGTCAATTCATCATCTGAAGCCTTCTGAAGGGACCAATTTATATTCTGTTGAATTGAGTCTGGTGTCATTCTGTTTGCTATAAATAACTAAAGGATTGATTTGGCTAGGAAGCAGGGGGTACGACGAGCTTTTTATAACCCTCGCCCGAATAGGGTATGCATGTGTGTGGTGGTGTTGGTGGTGGTGGTGGGGGTGGGGGTTGGATGGGGTGGGGGTAGTACCACTCATTTTCTTTTCATAGTTATCCACCAATTGTGATGAACCGTTCGGTAAATAATAATGCACTATTTGACTCATACTTGATATTAGCCGCTTTCACGATTAATTCATTAGTCGGGACGTTGGTGGCAATTGTGGCGATGCAAAGTTGAAATTCGAAATCAGAGGTGTACCCGGGGTCACACGAGGTAAACGAAAAAAAAGGTAATTCAAGATCACAAAACAAAAACCAGAAAAGGATTCTCTGTTTAATTGCGAATTCCGTCATATAATTTTTTTGACATTTGGGAAAGACAAATCCACTATTTTGGTCCCCAAAAGTACATATGCCATGTGACCTTGCTAAAATGCCCGAGGCTATAACTCGAGAACCTGAGGTCAGATCGAGCTGATATTGCCAAACCTGAATTCAGGACCTAAGATAACCCTATATACCAATTTTGATAAAAAAGTGAGAGATGAGAGTGTTTTCGACTTCTCGAAATATCGTGGCCCCAGCTGCCATGTTGTTCAACTGATTTTAAGGCAAGAGCGATTTTTTAATTAAAAAAAGATCCCAAGAAATTATGCAAGATACGTCCATTACCCCACCCGGGTGAGAGTTGAATAAAACAAACTTCATTAGCATCAAATTATACTGAATTTCCAAACTTTAAGAACGTCATAAGCCATTATAATATTTGTTACAAGTAAAGTAAGATATTAACAATATTTTATTGCTGATCTCATCCCAAATTCAGCTGTCAGCTGACTAAGTTTCGTCTGAAATTGATGGCTGAAGTAGAGCGGTCTCAATCCATTTATCGCTGATCACGAGCGATAGTGAACTTGGTGCTCCGGGTTCGACGTTCCGTAACAATGCCGCACGTCTCAGTGGAACGGGCCGATGCGCATCCGAGTTCGGAATACAAACGATGCGCTGCACCTATCGTACCCATGGGTAGGTATTAGATCGATCTACCGATACATATCATTTAAAGAAAGAAGTTTTAAAGTTGTTGCTCTTAAGACGGCCTCCGTTCCACTTGACGTGCTGTCTGGACCGAATTTCAGGTCGCTCAGATAACAACTCTGCTTAACAACTCTGCATAGCTTTATCTCAGTAGCCATGCGACTATATTTCTGTTTTTTCAACCTAAGTAGATGCTCTAAGCTTTGTAGCAGCGAAGTCAGCTGAGTGCAGACAACTTTTTGCGCGCGTAAGTGTCTCGCCGACCCGGCAGGGAAGAGGCGATACAGAGTGCGCTCTCCAGCGTGGCGAGCGTGGCTAGGTTTGAGCGCGGATCGTGCTGGCTGCTTAGTTGTGTGGTAAGCCAACACTTTGTGAGAAGTGGCATAATCGGAAGCTGGAGCCTCGGACTAGGATAAGTAATTTGTAATCACACGCTCAAAGAGGGAAAACATCGGAGTCAATCAATGTAGCGTTGGTCTCAGGACCCAACTATCTACCGGGAAGTTCTATTTCGGGTACCTGAATTTTGCACTTAGCCTCGCCTTTTGCCAGTGTGCTTTTGTCATCAGGACAGACATGAACCTACCGGCTCGGTAGCGCACTTGGATAATACATACAGTATCTGGAGTTGTTGGGTTCGTCGCTCGATTGTGTCTATTGGCAGAGCTCTCCGTGTGCTGACTTTCTACAAGGAGTTGAAACAAGGTAGTGATCGCTATGCCGCGGGTGAACGCTCACCAAGCAGCGCCTGCGGCATTAGAGTCATGGCCGTGATTCCTCTCCGAATCCGACTCGAATAGCCAAAGCAATATAGAGCTGATGGTCGTAAAGCCCCAATTAAAGCAAAAAACAAACAGACACACAGACATGATCCTCTCTTGCCCAATTACTTCTGCTTTGTGTTTGGATAATTCGCATTGCATTTAATGTCTAATAAATGTTTGTATTCTTGTTATTGTTTGACATTTATTGATATTTTCCATGATTAAAGCACGAGCAGTAAGCATGTGCAATTTAGAGTATCAGACATAATATTTGTATTAACACTAAATGGCAACGTAAGTAAATTTTTAACAAAGCAGACGTTCCGACTGCTGGGTGTCTCCGTCACTACTAATTAAATTATACATATGTTAAGAAAAATCATATGAAGAAAGAATGAAAGCGCCATACATTGACTCACGTGCAAACAGAGAAGCTTATCCACCCGGTGAATAACTGAATTGTTAAGCCGTAGGTGGGGTTTAACAATCTGTTAAATCCTTTGTGGGTCGGAAAAGCCTTTGAAATTGCGCCATGGGATAACAAAATTAAACAACTCCCAGTAATAAAATCACTCAAACGTCTCGCCTTCGGCTCGACATTTAACTGATTTGTATTCCTGAACGTGGTTTAATATATATTAAACACAAAACTACACACAGAAGTAAACAGCTATCGCATCAGTTTTCCCAGAAGCTGATGTGATATTTATTAAAGCATGAGCAGGAATAAAATCAGTTAAACGTCGAGCCGAAGGCGAGACGTTTAAGTTATTTTTATTTCTGCGAGTAGTTTAATTGTTTTATCCCGTGGTGCAATTGCAATGGCTTTTCAGACCCACAAGGGATTTAACAGATTGTTAAAACTCAACTACGGTTCAACAGCTCAGTTATTCACTGGGTGGATAAATTTGCGTGTTGGCATTTTAAGTCAATGTACAACACTCACTTTCGTCATGGGATAATACTAGTTACATAATTAATGATCTCAGAGTCTAATAACAGCACTAAATGAAGCAATTTGAATATTTCCGGTGGTCTACTTCGAGGTAATATTTTGGCGCCGATTTTATCCATTAAGTTAGCAGTTTTTACCAGCACAGTATCTCTCATCCATAGTATAACCAATAAAGAGAACTCAACTTAGTTACAGACAAAGTCATTGCTTAAAACTCATAATGTCACAGTGACATATAGTGTGATTCATAAAAAGGGTCGGCAAATAAACAGATATAATTTCTGGAACGTTCAATGAATTTCACTGCAAGTTGGTACACGAGTACGACGTTTCATGAAATTGTATTGGTTAAAAAAATCAGGCAGCTGTGTTATACAGTTTCGTTGCTACACGGCTTTGTGCAAAACATGTTTAACATGCGTTGCGCGCCTGAACCGGCAGACTGACAAATCTGCCTGGACCGATAGGAGGTACCTTTGGTTTATAAGCAATCGGGTGACGCTCAGTAATCCGATTTGTCTCAAACTCTGGCATAATAAATACTTGGATATATACTTTGAGTAAAACAAATCAAATCACGTGTACCTGCAGGTACTTTTGTTTTAGTACAGATCCTTTTCCGACACTTATTTATTAATTCCATAGTGTGATTCCTAAAATGTATCGGAAAATGAGCAGATAAACTTTCCAAAAAATTCAGCGAACTCAACTACAAAATATTACACGGCTAGGACGTTTCTTGAAGTATTATTGGTAAACAAATCAGGTATTTTTCTCATGTGGCTTCGCCACTACACGATTTCGTGCAGAACGTGTTTAACATGCGTTTCGCGCCCGGCCCGGCAGATTGATACACCTGCCTGGAACGGTACCTTTGGCAAATCACCAGTTGCAAGACGCTCAGTGAACCGAATTGTCCCAAATTGTGGCATAAGAAATACTTTGAGATGTGCTTCTAGCAAGAGAAAATGAATCACGAGTACCTGCACTGGCTTCTATTTTATTTAATATTATTTTCCGACACTTTTTTATAAATCACATGGTAAATAGACCAAATAAATATATGATGCTAAACAACGACTGAGCTAGCACACTGACTGTAAAAGCAAAACATATTGGTAGCACTGCTACACGTTTACAAGTAAAAAGGCTGCTTCAGTGCTAACTGTTAGCAAGTTTTTTCAGTTTATATGGTGGATTGCTCGATGCTACGCATCTTGAGATTTGATTGTTTGCTGTACAAAGCTGCTACTCAGACGTGCCCTGACATGCTGGCCATCTCTTGACTTTTCTACTTAACCCAATGTTTTTGGTCGGGCAAGAGCAGATTGAATCTTGGAGGTCAAACCTGGTGAAAACGAATTTCCAACACATATCCTTTGGGATATGAGAACGCCGAGCAAAATTGCATGTATCTCTTAGCCCGGAGACGGGAGACACCCATTGTTGATGGCCCTTTCCCGCGGCGGAACATTTCGGCGAACCAATTTGCCGGCTCTGGCATGGGCCAGTGCTGAACGGTAGTGCGCCAACCGACTGCCCATTTCGTCGGGCCGCTGAGGTCATCAGCGGCACCGTCACGAAAATTGTCTGCATTAGCTGCAACGAGAGGCGCGTCGGTGACCAGATATCACTTGCTCGCGAATAGAGAGAGCAGTCTCCGTGACAATCGTGTCCTCCTCAGCCGGCGCAGATTTGGCCAAGTGTCGCTATGGAGGAGTGAGTAACTGCCGTTTGCTGACTTCCGTGGCATAATGCTTTCTGTTGCTGTACTTCGAAGCCGGACAATGCATTCCGGAGTTTGGTGGCAAGACTGCCTTAGAGACTGCAGATGAGCGTTCTGGGAGGAATTGAAAGTTGACTTATTGCCCTACGCGATGGAAAACAGAACGGAAATCGGCTTGCTGCTACGTTGGAGTCTAGCGCCATTGCCTGTGTTGGCGATTGAAGTCATCCTAGCACTCGTTCGGCTGATGGGTTTACCAACGCGCCCGATCTCGGTAACTGCCTTCGGCCGGCAGCAGGGCTGAAAATAACACCGATTTCAATAGTTCGATCTCAGATCTGGACGCTTCCGGGAGGGGAAAACGGCCGCATGCAAGGAAAATCAATATGATATACAGGCGCGTTACACGAAACCTCGGAACTATTATGCACGGAATCGCTGCAGGAAAGGCTTTATATTTGAGCATATTGAACTAGCGTCATCAGAATCGAGGTAACCAATGCGAGGAAATAACTAACAAGGGAATCAAGACGCTGATCCTAACGACCAGGCGTCCGGGCTGGATTTTAGCGAAGATGGGTTTTCTGTGACGGGAAGGTGATTTCGGTCGGCCTCACTGCCTACATTTATGCATCTACCCGGGGTCAGTACAGGCGGTACAGGCGTCCAGCAGACTAAGGCCTTAGCGAAGGTCTTACAATATCTAGCTTCAAGATAATCAATGTTGAGCGTGACTATCGTGATTAACACGCACGCTGGACTCTGGAGAGGGGAGGAAAAAAGTGATAGTGACCTCAGATGACCTTATATGACCCCATATGGGTCAAAGAACAAAACCTGTACTTGGATCATCAAGAACATCCCACGAAAACACAA
Source organism: Balanus glandula (assembly GCA_030265075.1). Lineage (NCBI taxonomy): Eukaryota > Metazoa > Arthropoda > Thecostraca > Balanomorpha > Balanidae > Balanus > Balanus glandula. Next base: position 5,870 of record JARBER010126147.1, read on the forward strand.
TCAAGAAGTAATTGGACTGATGTCATGCATAAATACATAATCATATTCTTGCAATAGGAAGCATTGAAATATTTCCCCCATTGATTTTTTTCAAACCCACCAGGGGCCTATTAGTGACAGGCTCCTGGCTATCCCTATCAATGGCAGAGAGAGTTTAAAAAAAAACATCCCCTTGAGATCTCATGAACTACTCGTTCTATCGTAAGCAAAACATTTATTTCCATTTACATGACCTACATTTATAAAAGTTAAAACGAAATCTCCGCAACCTTGAATATGCTGGGATTAAAAAACTATGGAGTCATTTTTGATCGAACATAGCTGTATCAACCAATTTGAAACGCAACTTAAGTTGATCGTAACATATCGAACTGGAAATTGTTATAATACAGCGATTTTGGAAAATCAAAAAGTCATGGGCGGTTCAGGTCATTATGTGGTGAAGTAAATACGTAATTATTATTTGTTGTATAGATGGATTAGTATACTATAGTGACATCAGTCAAAACAGCTATACAATACATATTTTTCATAAGTGGTGTCAGGTTAGTGAAAAATAAAGGTAGAATAAAATACAAATAATTCTCCCTTTTTAGGTCGCTGTAACTGTATGACATAAAACAATGAATAGAATTCAGCAGGAGCTATCACCTTACATCCGTTTTAACGCAATCAAGCATTTTTATGTCTCGAGATACAGATGGTTTAATTCAGCGACAAATACTAATCCGTTCTCCCCTACATAATCCAATAGATATCACCTATTGCAGCAGTGTGTCATTATTCATTTGATTTGTCCGGCTCACCTTCTAATTTTGCCAGCCATTACAGCCCGCCTCTTCATATCACAGTAAATCCCGAGCTTAAGCCTGTCATGCCGCTGAGCCGTCTATATTGGTTGACTAATGAGGGCTCTGCTTGATGAGAACCTGCTATCGGCGAAGTTTGTACGGATGGTTCTAATAACTGGCTTTCAAATACTGTAAATTACGACTTGCCTAGAAAAAAGCACTTAGAGAGATATCGATGTATTTAAAAACGCATGGTCTATTTACAAGAAGTTTCGCCTATTGGGCCAAGAGCACACGACATATACCGTATCGCTCTGAGTCCAGAGTGCCTCCCCACATCGCTATCAACAATTGAGTTCATAATATAGTTATTTGAATAACTGAAGAAATCCCATGCCGTATTTTTGAACCAAGTATCAAAATAATCGATTTCTCCACAAACTCATTTGGCAGATGAACTACAGAATCTAATTATCGAGCTTTCGCAGAACCGAAGCACTATGCACGCTACAGCTTAGCATAATATTATGCTAAGATATGTCAATTTATTTACACAGTCCCGTAATAGTTAATATATCGTGAAATTTTTACAGGGTAGAAACACATTAGAGCCCTTCATGGAATGGAAATTCCATAGGATATGGAAATGGAGTGGAAATGGATGGAAATTGGCACAAACCACTACATATATGGACTGTTCACTGATTTTGCCGACTGCCATTAGGGCCGAGATAACGACTGAATCACGTAAATGTAATTAGCCACCACTTAGTGAGTCAGGAACTTCCAGTCGTATATTTAGTGATCGGCCAAGAAGTATGCGTACCAGCCTTGACTGTTTGCGCAACAGACACACAGTGTGTCACAATGGTGTCTGCTGCGCAGCGCGTGCTGTTACCTCGTACCCTTTTGAGGGATGCACTGAAGCTAGGTGCTCAGAATCTTGTCACGGTGAATCACCGCCGCTTCAATTCCAGCCAGTCATGTAAAAGGCACCATTGCACCAAGCCGTTTAGTTGGTGCTAAATGAATTGGTGCATATCGCTATTCTTGTGACATGCTCGCTTATTTGATATGCTCAGGGTACTACTTTGTGAATTCATCTACACGAGACATAAGTTTCACATTAAAACTTGAAACGTTATTGTATTCATGCAAATATATTTCTAAACTAAGCAATAATGGGACAATATTCTGTCATCACATGCCACATTTTCACATATAGCAGACATCTAACAACTGCTCCACAATCTATTTAATGAAATACAACATTTCTTCGTCGCTGTGGGACGGGCCGCCACCGTCTCCTCCGCCGCTGGAGGACGGGCCGCCACCGTCGCTGTAGGACGGACCGCCACCGTCTCCTCCGCCGTTGGAGGACAGGCCGCCACTGTCTCCTCCGCCGCTGGAGGACGGGTCTCCGCCGCTGTAGGACGGACCGCCACCGTCACCTCTGCTGTTGTGGGACGGTCCGCCACCAGTTGAAGGGGAATGCGTTGAATAGGGGTCCTTCATGGTGACGAGAGTTTCTTCCAATAGTATATGCCAAATTCTTTACAAACAATATGGCAGAAGTCATCGTTCCGCTTCATCGCTTTGGTCACAATGTCCTGGAATATTCCTTTCGGGTTTGGAGTACAGATTGCTTAGCTTGGTTGTCATCTTCAGTGACGGATCTGTAGCTACCATCGGCACACATCAGCCTTCCGCGATTCCGTAGCTCGGGGATAAAGTCTTGCTGTCTTGCCGTCACAAAATTCTTCATCTTCTCATGTTCCAAACTACACAGTTGGCTAGGCTCCAGGAGGCATTATTGCGCCCATTTCGCCCATGGTAGATATCCACCGTTTTCTCAAAGATTCTTCACCAAAAAATCGTAAAACTGACCTTTTTAAAGGTGTTGTTTTTGTTCTGCTATGACACTTTCGCTCTTCCTTGTTTAACGGATATCCCGAGTGACATTTATTAAACCGAATATTTTACAATAATAATAAAACAAAACCATTTATATTAACAAAACAAGTCGAAAATGCTTTAAAGCAAACCGTAAACGGCTGCTAATGGCGATAATAGCTCAGGGCTTGCGACAATTTTTTTAAAGAATCTCGTGAAAACTGCATGAGCACAGTCGAGCAAACAATGTTAAATCGTCTGGTCTTCTCTGGAAAGCATGCCCTTCCTTTTCGCATGACATTAATAAAACAGTACCATTGTCGCTCAAAATGTTATGTAAATAGTTCCTTTAATTAATGTATGGTTATAGTGTCAAGATTGCAGCACCGTAGGATACTTGGGTGAAACGTGAGGGAGTTTCAACATCTCAGCCCTAATGGCGGTTTGGAGAAGGTCCCGAAATGGCAGTGAACAGTCCATGTATATAGTGGTCTGTGGTCAAGCTTTATCCTGACATATCAAGGGTCCTGTTTCAACAAGACAGCACTCCAGCACATCGATCCCGCAAGACGCAGTATTGGTACCAATCCCACTTTCCAACGTTTTGGACAAATGCTGAATGGTCAGCGAACAGCCCGACCTGTCGCCATTGAAAATATGTGAGCGATAGTCGATGACGAGAAAAGCCATATGGCCAGCTACGTCGTAGTGCTCGGTGACCAGGAACGTCCGAGCAGCTTGGTCCAGGATCCGCTCGGAGCTGCTGGACGACCTGATGTCTGGCATGCCGGACAGTGTGAGTCTGTAGCACGGAGAGGGCAGGGGAGATATATGTTAACAAATGATGGGTGGCCGATATATTTTTTTCTCGCGTTATGCACACATGTCTAATTATACACCTGTTGGTAATTATATAAAGAAACTGAAACTAAAATCACAAATATTGGTACGTATCTTAGATAATCGTCCTCAAACCCATACCTTTGTAAAATTTGCTGCGGAATTGAAAACTGCTTGTCCTGGCGTAGTATTTGCTCTCTAAAGTTGTCATCGTTGTACAAATTAAATGTTTTAGCATAAGAAATAATCAAAATGAGGATCACCCCTTGATCTTTCCGTTTTTACAACAACACTTTAAACTTTTGCAATCATAGTAAACTCCGAATGTGTTCACTTATTCAACAGACCATTCTTACAAAAAAATATCCTCGACTCATTTTTTGTTTTTAAAAATTTGGAAACATTTGCAGGCTGTTGCTGTCAACAAAGTTAGCTGAAGATGACAGCAAATTTGGTGTTATTTTATTTATTTGTTTTATTTTCTATCTATACAGATCGGTTGTTTACAGATCAGAGCCTATGATTTTAGAGAAAAAAAAACGAAGCGTGGCTCGTTTTTTTGCATTAGAATGACCGAAAGATAAAAAGAAAGAAAGATCGCACTTTCCATGAACAAGACGTCTTATCAAACCTACACTACACCTTTGGTAAAAAGGAGCAGTTGTTTCGGGCGCTAGAAAAAGTTGGAAACATGGCATATTGTACTCATACATCCCAGCTATGACTCCTTCATGAAGATGATTGCACATGCTCATTGTTACATTCTGCGAATTTCTAATCGTGAGATAGTTTAAAAAAAAACTACATTTGAGGCGCTTTAGTTCAATCGCGAGTCGCGATGATGTCGGTTCAGAATCTGATCGGAACGCACCAGTCAAAACCCAAATATGTAAATACATCAATACATCCAGAGCCCAGACTGTCATTTTCTGTTCGTGTGAAAGTATGAAAAGATAAGGTTGAAAATTCGCAGTGGCTGCTCTGCATATTATATTGATGACACTTATTAATAAAACGATTATCATTATTTTCATAAAATATCACTTATAATTTAATGTTGTCTTTCAGCTTCAATTATAAGGCATTCATTCATTCCGCGGCGGGAAAACTGATTGCACTGAGGATAAATGTTCATCTGCGTCCAATGCAAATTAACTGCAACAATTCCAATTCTTTTTCGGCACGCAATTCGATTCATTATGTATATCTTCAGCTTCACATAGGTCTTTGAAGGCCCAGACTGTACAAATCTACAGAGGAAGAAGCGATGCTATGTTTCTCAGTGTATTTTTACATGTTCATGCACTGGTACCTGATCATCAATATGAGCATGCAATACGCATTGCATTGTAATGACAAATGGACTTGAACACGCGGATACAGAGAATACCAGAACAACAATATGACACTGATACAATATGGCACACTGATATTCATTCATGAGGTTTTAGCTGTGGTAACACCTCCACAATCATTCAACAAATAAATACTTAGAACACGCAAAACATAGCTTGATATATGCTAATAGTATGTGGTAGCCAAGGAAGCATGTCACTAGTCTGACTGGACCAGCCAAGTCAGTAATGATTATAACATCACATTGAAAATGTCTCACGTTCGTCACCCAACAATCTCAGCTTCATGGATCCCACAGCAGCCGATGACCACAATCTAGTCAA